>CM025150.1:11953565-11965233 GCA_013467495.1 Gossypium gossypioides
TCATTGCAATATATGTAAAAACAATTTAAAATATAAAAATTTATTAATATATATTAATATATGTAAAAATAATTTTTTTGGAAAATATTTTCAGGAAATCTGCCAAACAGTAGAAAATATTTTACACAGATTCAATCAAACACTAAAAAATATTTTCCAGTAACTCATTTTACAGAAAAGTAAAATATTTTCCAAAAATCATTTTAAGTAAAATATTTTACAATCAAACGGAGCTTAGTTTAGTTTAGTCAAACACAGGTCGAATGTATCCCTCCTTAACGTTTGCAAACCCCCTCGAAAACCCTAACGCTTTCAGACTCCCACTCACTGATTTATTGGCAAAAGGAAATGCCCGGCGTCTCTTCTGATTCCGCCCGCGGCGCTTTGGTTCCACTTTCACCCGAGTCCCCGGGCGCGGCGGTGTATCCTCTCCGTCATGGTCTCAAGTCTCCAATCTCTAGACTCTCCATCTCATGGTCACGCGGTAACTCCCTCCGCGTCTCGGTTTTTGCCGCTCCTTCTTCCGATGGCTCCGTCAATGACGGTGACGGAGGAAAAGTAGTGGAAGTGAAGCTCGGCGGCGGAGACGGCGAGATCAGCGAGGCTCATTGGCGGAGGATCGCCTACGGTTCGGTCTCTCCTTTTGCTCTACTCCAAAGCAGGAAAAATGCTGTCTCCAGCTTGTCCAAAATGTCCATGAATTCTTCACCTTACGATGGTGACTGGTAATTGATTTTCAAAATTTCAATTTTTTTATACCAATATATCTTTGAAATTTATTTTCTTTTCTTCTGAAAAAAAATTGAATTCGCTGTTTTCAGGTGGGATTACATAATGGAGTACAGCAAGGACATAAATGCCCTTCTAGTTAATCAGAAATCGGCTTCAGTTCCGGTTCTCGATGACCCGAAGTCAGTCATAACTGTGAGTTCCATTTTTTTGATGAGCCATTTTGTCTTTGCTTGGTATGAGGGATGGAAATTTTGTTAATATAATGGTTAAGCTAGAAAGTGTTAATTTAAATGGTAATTTCTTTTAATTTCAAGTTACCTTTTTTTTCTCCTCTCAGAAAGGAGAGGAACCAACTAGTTTGAAGGCTGCGTGGGAGCTATTGGAAATGTTTTATGCAGAAAAGCCATCTCATTCATGGTTAACCGAACGCCTTGTTGATTGGTTAGCTGTAAATATCCTACCCTTTTCTTTTTTACTATAACCATTAAGTTTTACATTAGTTTGGTTTTAAAGTTGTTTGTTACTAGTAAGCAATTTGTGTCTTGGCAGGATTACGATAGCCTTTTCTCTGGAACACACCCGACAGTCCACTCAAAGCTTGTTGATTTTCAAAAAGAACTTGTTAACTTGCAGGTGTTAAATAATTAGCCTTCTATGTTCCTTATGAAGTTAACTTCTTTTATATGGTACTTCTGCAGTTTTGGAGGTTTAGGCTTGCGAGTTGGTTAACTGATACTTGGTTCTATATTCACCTAAGATGATGATATTTAATCAGTTTATTGAATGCAGGTTGTGGAGGATGATCCCAAATACTGGGAAGTTATGTCATCCGCACTTGCTGTTGGTTGGCTGAATATCGTAGTAAGTGGTTTGATAGTCTAATGTTGTTCATAGCTTACAAAGAGGAAAGCATGGTAGGTACATTTTTCTGTGGAATTTTATTATTTGATGCGGTTTTTATTCTCGCTTGCAGGTTAAAATGTTGCGCTTGCATGGATCTTATCGATTAGATCAACTCAGCAATCGTGAGGTTGGTACGAGATTAGTTGTTATGTATTGCATCTGAAAGTTGTAGCTCTATTTACCTGTAGTAGCATGTTTTGAGTGTAATTGAACAGTAAGCATTTTTCTTTTCATGCACATCAACAGACAGAGAATGGTCTTGTAGAGGCAGTTGCCGTTCTTATTTCAAAAATGCCACACTTGCGTTTGGAACATGAAGCCGGGAAATTGGGTGAATGCTATAAGGCCAAGCCTGATTTTGTAAAGGTCTTTTAATTTTAATGGTTTTTTTCTTTCATTCTGCTTCATGATCCACTACCACCATAGATAAGTCATTCGAGTTTTTCTCTTGCATAGGCATGGGAGAAATGGCGGGGTCAGATAAATAAGCTGGATTCAAGTGCATTCTGGTTTCAGTGTGCTCACCAGCAGACTCGGGAGGGCTTGAGAAGTATGTTGCAAATAATGCTGGGTAATGCTAATAGTCTCTGCTCTGCAACATATAACTGGATAGAGCTGTATATTTCTCACTTCCTATACATGAGGCCATTAACAGTGGTATGTATCTTCCATGTATAACATATATCATAGTGTTGATAGTTTATGCATGATAGCTGGACCCTGAAATAATCACTTGATTTCTTTTCTTCTGTTAGGGGTTAGAAAGCATGTACAGCTTGGCACAGAAAAGCATTCAATTGAAACCAATGGCTTCTGCACATAGGTTGATGGGGCTTATAATTGGAATTCTTGGGGAAAATACTGAGGTGACGTATGGGGATATAATATCAATTTGCATTCTCTGTTAATTCTCCTTTTGATTCCTTAACTTTAAATTAAATTTTGCTATGGGCATTTCTCAGGTTGTATTAGCAGAATGCTTGAAAGGATTTGGTCCTTGGTGAGCTGTCATATTTGCATCTTCATATATTTCTGTTTGTTAGTAGTGCAATTTTGGAGCCTTATATGGGGTGCTATTTCAATTTATTTTTGTTCTGACAACTATAAGAGCTTATCATGAAATTAAAGCTTGGATTTTCTTGTACATTCTTTTGAGAAATATGTGTTTTCTTTTCATCAGGATGGTTGCACATGCCATAGAGTTGTTGACTGCTGGGAGTGACCATGCAGAAATGCTTTTACATGAAGAGCGTCAGAACTTGGGGGGAATAAGTATAGAGGAGCTTCATCGACTTGTTTATGCTCAAGTCCTATCTTCATTTCCATTAACTTGGCAAGTGAGTGTAAATAACTGTGGATTTCTTCATTGGTATATGGAGCTGCAGTTGTGCTTCTTTTATGCATCGTATGGTTTAGGATACCCTTCTAAGCTAGACAAATGAAATGTGGAGTGCAACTTAACCAACCTTATTGGATATAATTCATAGTAATGAGTAAATTAATACTATTTTCTATTATTATCTTTATAGTGGATAAGATGTAATATTTGAATGGAACGCTAGCACTTTGAATAAATATTCCTTATATATTCTTTTCCTTTAACATCTACAGATTGCTCCAATTTATCTTATATCATGCATGAAGCACGGGATGGTTCTGTTACAGATATTATTGTCCAAGCAACCTGTTCAAGATAATCAGTTATTGCTGAAGGTCATTGATTCATTTTTTTTGATGCCTCTCATCTTTGCCATTGTCATTTTGCTTTCCCCTATTGTGTTGGATTTCAGGGGCTTATAAAGTAGTTTATTGATGATCAAATTCTGTGTTGTATGCAGAGCATAGAGATTTGCCGCCTTTATGAACTCCATAGTGTAACTTCAAATATTATGAAGGTATAAGCATCCATGAAGGCATAATTTTATTTTGGTGATGGAAAACATATAAAGCTTGGCATTTGTTTTTGGAAACACAGTTTCCTAACCTGTAGAAAAATATTTTGTTAGACATGATGATTGAATGTGTTACCATGTCAGTTAAAGATTCTCACTGTGATGGAAAACATATAAAGCTTGGCATTTGTTTTTGGAAACACAGTTTCCTAACCTGTAGAGAAATATTTTGTTAGACATGATGATTGAATGTGTTAGCATGTCAGTTAAAGATTCTCACTGTCCATGTTTAGATTGCTGGAGTACACCACTGGAAGCATGGTCGGAAAGGTTCTGGAGTCTTTTGGCTTCAGCAAGCTCGGGATGAATATTGTCTTAATAGGATAGCTCTGCAGTTGTTTGATTCAGTTGGAAAAACAATCTCTGATGAGAGTTTCAAGGTAAATTTTATAGACAACCTCTGAAGCTTCTTTACTTTCCATTTCAGTAATTAAAAGATCTTTATATTCTTAAGGTATTTAGATTATGGGATATTATTTAGTGCGTCCTCTATCTTTGCAGCAATGGGAAGGTTTAATTCAGTTATTGGGTTCAGATTCTAAGACTGCTGGTGGACTAGAGTTCCTACACAAGTAAAGAATTTCCCATCTTTGCTTACCGTTGGATTATTATGTATAATTACAAAGCACATTGCATTAGTTTCTCTTCAATATTCTGAGCCCCAATCCATAACCTTTGATGCGTCACAGATATAGAGATTTCAAGAAATCTCTTCGGCAGATTCATGACGGAAAGGCTACAGATTCTGCTCGGCAAGCTGTGGAATCTCTCATATCAGTACATATCATCTCTTATAATCTATTACTTCAAGTTACCATCATATTATCAAAAATCATAACAAGAGCAAATATTGTTATGTGACTTTCTTTTTTTCTTTTCTTACTACAGCTTATGAAAAACCCTTCTACGCCTCAACGCTTTTGGCTGCCGCTTCTTTATGATTCGGTAAGCAATGATCTTCACGAAGTTTTTTATATCTATCTCATTACAGATTGTACTATGCAGTATTGATTTTTTTTTTTTCTAAATTTTTCCACAGTTGAAGCTGCTTAATTGGAAGGAACGTCCTTTGTTGAATGTGTCTCAGACAAATCTTATATTAAATAAACTACAAGAATTGTCCATGGCAAGGCTTCGGCCGGACTTTATTGAATCTGAGTTACCACCCCAGGCCTTGAACTCTGTTAGACTAGCTCTTGGCACGAATCTTGGACGTGCAATCCTAGAGGAATGAGCCCCTTAAAGTATGTAACCTTTGTCCACCTCCATAATTGTGATTTCAGGTTAGAGATTATCACAAGCAAACCCAACTTGGCATATTTTAGAGAGAAGTCTTTGTAATTACATGATATGAAACTAAAAGAGTTGGGTTTGATAGATATAAATTTAAAGTAAAATTTTAATTTTGCTAAAAAAATTTGCTAAAAAAGGGAAAAAAAAATGGCTTTGATAATTGCATGCTATGGCTTGAAATATAAGTCCCACTCTTTTTGCGATGCAATTGTTAAGGCCTTAATGTCCCATATTTTGGACCATTTGATTGAACTCGAACCAATGATTTAAATATAAAATAATTGAAATAAAATAAGTGATCTAAATTCAAGATAATACTACTTGAATAATTAGATTCTTACCTAAAATTAACTTGAATATTAAATAGACCAGAGTTACTCCTGGGATATTTTGTCATCTATATAATACTGATATTTTATGTAATCTGACTTTGATTTATGGTAACTCAGGATTTTGTTTTCTTCTACGTGGCTGATATTGACTCTATATTTGCTGAATGATTAGCACGTATTTAAACTGCTTAATTTAACATTATGTATTTGTTTTAGTGCATAAATCAAAGGGGTGGCTGATTTTAAGTTGCGCATAATTCCCATAATCTTCTATTCTATATAAGGGCCAATTCAACCAAAGATGACCCAGATTTTAAATTACTCTTCCAACTTCAAAATAATTTAATTGACTCCAAAAATTATTTTATTATTGTGTCTTAAATATGCTCTATATGTAAAATATTTAGAGTACATTGATCAAATTGTAAAAATATGTGTACACTATTTATTTGTTTAACACGTTAGATCCAACGTCTTTTGGTAGTACATTTATGTTTACAAATTGATCAGCGTGTTTTCATTATGTTCCACATTAGATTCGAACTAATATTTAATACTTAAATTGATAACCGCATTGACGGATTGATACAATACAGATGTATTGATGACTAAATTAGAACGTTTTGAAGTTTAAGATTCAGTTTAAATATTAGCAATAATTTAGGGACGCTTGGTAGAATTGAGGCTTTATGTAAAATCGACACAAATGGCTGAAAACAGTCTTAATTTGCTTCTCTTTATATCCTCCTTGAAAACAAATACACTAAATTTCCTTTTACATAAATTCATGATATTACAATCCAAATATTCACTCTGGTTTCAATCCTCCACATGCTACACTATATATGCATTTCTTTTTTTCTTGCTAATTGCTTAATATAGACATACATACATAAATCACACTAATTTAATAATATCATATCCATAAATTTTATGCACTGAATCAAAGGTGGAGTGATCAAAGAATGTGTCCAAATCTTTAATTAACACCAAGACAATCCCTACTCATTAAAAAAAAAAGCATAGGTTTTATTTCTTGGGTACCCAACATCCATGTAAGCCATAAGGTAGACCATAAGGAAGCTTTGCTCTTGCAATTTCTTTGAATGTTGAACCGTCCAACAATAAAGCATATCCTCCTCCATTTTTCTCACTGATTAGGGAGATTACAACGCCTGCAACATTTTGTGTTTTTTAAGGTAAAATAAAATAGTCCAACCAAAATTGAAACTGCAAAGCATACAATGATTGAATTAGCTCACCATCATCTTCCTCAGTGCCACCTGGTCGAGCCACAAAGAATGGCTCCGATGGCACAGCTCCCTCATCGTACCAATTCTTTGCCTTTTTCTCTACGAAATCAAGCTGCCATTGGCATAAATAATTAAACATTGAGGACATCTTTAGAGGTTTTTAAGTGTTATGCGTGTAGCATAATACTGAAATAAAAATTAGACTCAATTTAATTTAATCATAAAAAGCTAATAATCTAAACCTCTCAAGTTTAAACTCTAGATTAACACCAACTTGAAATAACCTATAATTTGAATTAAAAATAATTTAAACTTAAAAAACTTAAAAACCCAAATTGACCATAAGAGTTTACAGCCTAAAACCACCAAACTCACACCTGAAGCCAAAAACTGTGTGGGGTGAGGGGGGGAGGGTAGGGAAGATAAAATTCTAAAATTCAAGGGGACGAAGCTAAAAAATTTATTTTAAAACAGCTTAGATTATATAGTAGGAAAATAGAGTTGAATGTTGCAACCATGGATCATTGACATTAAACATTTGATTAACCTTGTTAAAACAACAGACCTGGCAACTCGAGATGACTATCACATGGCGGACACTCGATAATGGGCCACTTTCTCTTCTAAATTTTTATATCTTTTCTTATGATATAACTAAGGTGTAGATTTATATGCTTGCTATATTTATAAGAAAAATATAGTTAATTTTCAGGAGAGCCTGAAAATACAAAATTTTTATTTATTCAAATGACTAAAAAGGTTAAATTAAATGATTAATGCTTAAGATAGGTAACTTTACCAAGAATAGGTTAAGACCCTAATTTGTACCTTAATTTTATCGGAATCGTCCAAACAAGTAAATGATGAGAATATAAAATGATTCAAATTTGTAAGGATCATTCAAAAAAAGAGAGTAAAAAACCACACTCACACGAATTCAAAAATAAACCCAACTTGACATATGAGTGGAGTAGGATCTAAAAATTAAGTTGAAAAATTTCAAATTTAAATGGATGTAATTCAACCCGATTATTCTGATTCGCATAAAGTGATAATGGATAAAAAGTTAAAATACCTTGGTGAGGGTGTTGGGGAAATGACATGGGCGTTGAGCTCCACAAGCATAAGCGTATCTATATTTTTTACCCAAATAAGCAGGGTTTATGCTGCACATGTCCATGCCTCTTCCATGTTCATCTGCATCCAATGCAGCCTCCAACTTCCCATTCCGACTCCCATCTAATGGGATTTTGAATCTTCCCACCCTATTATGTTCATCATTTTTTAATTAATTTCAACCTTTTTGAATACATCCTTTAATCTATGTTCTTACAAAAATCTAATAAGCCTATAAACAGGCAAAAAATGTAAAATAGTCTATATATGACCTAAGGATGAGATTTTTCCATCTTTTGATCTCACCTAACAAGCTACGTAGGAGCTTGACTCCCATATTCTTGTAAACACATGCATGCAGTATTCAGAGCTTGACGTGCCATGCTCATTTTCATTTGAATGTATATTTTATTTGTATGTTTAAATTAATAAAAAACCTTTAGCTAAATAAACCCTCATATATATTGACTACTTGTATTCTGATAAAAATCCTTAACATGAATCAACAATTCATGCGGAATATAGATGGAAAAAAAGTATCTAAATAAATCACTATGGTTTACTAGATTTTTTTAACAATATTATAGCCTACATGTATGTATAAATCAGGCAAGAGAACTTAAATTCCCTTAATTATAACACGAATATAAAAGATAACTTAATTATAAAAAAAATGATATATTATCTTACCTTGCATCTGGTAGAACATCCTCCCCCTTGAAGAACCGGAGGTTTTTAAGCCTAAGCTGATCTAAAATGGAGGTGTCGGCGTGGTGTTCACAACAATCAGCGATAATAGAAGTCACTCTCCCATCTTCATCTTCCTCTTCGTATGCATTGATGAAATGAAAGGTCACGAATAACGGCACTTCCACACTCGTTACCTTCAAGATTTGAACCGTTCATAAAGGATTCGTGTTGAAATCCGTTCAAAACAAGGAAAGATTAAAAGAAAAAAAATGGGAACTTACTACTTTTCCACTAGCTTTACACATAACATGCAGGAAGGCTTTAGATTGAGGATGCCACTCGAATTTGTACAAAGGAGTAGGCTCAGCTCGGAGCAAATTTTGTGCACAGTACCTCAATGGCATTTCAGGCACCACAACATAGTGTTGAGTCACAGGAAATGAATGGACCCAACCTGGAGCTGGTCCGCCACTGCAGTTCACCCTTCCAATCACCTTCCTTTCATTGGTCCCTGGCTCCATACGGACCACCAAGTACCCAGGCTTCAACAAATCTGGCAACAGGGTCAAGAACTCGGCATCGGTCACTATAGGATGAGCCGAGTGTATCAATCCCCCAAGGCTATCGCTATATTCGAACCTCCCAAGTGTTTCCAAGCTGTTGGGGTCGATAACCAAGGACCCTTTTTGAGTTTCCGTCAGGCAAACCACTCGTCCATCCCCGAGCTTCACGACGCCGGTGTTGGCATTATCGGTTAAAGATGACCCAGATAAGAGCTTTGATAGATCCCCGACATAGGCCATGAAGTTTTCATGCTTAGGAACCTCCGAGAATTCCCGGAAGCAAATCTTCTTGTTCTTCTTTGCGGCCTTGTAGGCTTCCGATTCGATTTGGCGGTGACCGGCGATTAACCGGCCGTCCTCAAAGTGGAGCTTCACTAGTGTGGCGTAGCCGTCAAAGAGGTGACGGAAGTTGTAATCTTCTATATGCCATAGACCTGGACCGTTTCTGAGGTACGTTCCTTTCTACATAAATAATTAATTAACGAAAAATTGATCGACCAAAATTTTTTTAATGTAATAAAATATTGATGTTGTCAAGATATTTTATTGCATTTAGTGTATAGTTTTTTATAGCTGACAAAGGACATTATGATTATGTGTGATGATCAGTTGTTGAAGATTTATTAAGAATATTCTAGCTGGCGTAATGTTATGAATAATGGCATTCTATATTTCAGTATCACCTAATTATGACACCTAGCTAGCAGAATGTATTTAGCTTGGACGTTTCCTTTGATTCTTTAGATGATGTCCGATGATCCGAGTATCAAATATTAACCTTAAATATAAATGGTAAAGTTGATATATTTACGTACCAGCCATAAAGGTATTTCTCCTTGCACAACCAGCTCTCCTTCCCATCGTTCTTGTTTCACACTCGTCCACGCAACATGGTTCTGATCTGGGTCGACGGGTTCTTTATCCGGAGACGGAACAATCGCTAGTTGCGATGGACTCACGACTCGGGCGATTGTTAAGGCTTGCTTGTATAGTTTTCTACCAAAAACAAGCTTGTTCTCCAAGGAAAACCCATGTTTTCTATGACAGGATTGATCAAAATCCAACATGGTAAAGGGAGAAACATGGTGCCCGCAGATATCTGGAAACCATAGGGAATCCATGAGAGGGAGAGAGAGAGAGAGTGTGTGTGTGTGTGTTTAAGAACAAAGGGTTTGTGATAGTTTTAACTAAGGGTGTAAATACCATATGGTATTTATAGGACGGCTTGGGGGTGAGCAGAAGTTAGAAGGTTAAGGAAACAATATTCGGAATCTTGATTGGTGGAATTCCTTTGCACTACAAGACATAGTAATTCAAGTATATTTATGGTCAGAAATGGGAGGTTTACTATATGTATAATTAAGTATATTTATGGTTGGCATTTTTTGGCACAAGAGTGATATAGGGATGGAATCATATGGTGGGTTCATTTTTCTTTTAAGAAAAAGAAAAAGAAAGTACTACTTATCACTTAAATATTGCCATTTAGTTTATCCTTGGTGCCCCGGCAATAATGTTTTGGGGATGCTATTGCTAATGTTGCCAAAGGTTGATGCTTTTCGTAATGGATTCTGCCTCATCAGGTATCCGAGGTTTTGAAACCTTGTGGTGCATGACAAGTACTACTTTCTCATTTACCCAAAAATCTTGTGTTATGTTATACATGTTAATGCCTCTTTGGTAATGTATCTGAGTTTGGAAAAGGTTTCAAGGAGGAGGTCGATTGAGTTAGAAATGTTCTTGCAATATAAACGTGATTGGAGGTGTTGAGCTTTATGTTTGATACGTGTTCTGATGCTTAAATAAGTAAAAGATAAAGTAGAAAGAAAGAGGTAATATAGTATAGGGTGATAAATGTTGAATAATCTGTAGTCGACATTTATAATATAAATAAATACATGTTATTATAAAATGTTAGTCCAAATTAAAATTGATTTAATATGGTTAAAATTTATTAGATTTCAATTATTAAATAAAGCATTGACCAAATATATGTATATAATTTAGTAACTAATTTCTAATTGATGATGAGCTGATTAGAAATTAAATTTAATGTGCAAAAGTTATATATTTAGGTTATGGTCCCTAAATTATATAGACGTAATTTTTTTAACATCCTATATTCAGAAGAGAGAGAGTGAGAGTCACATTGTGTTAATTTAAGATATTTGAACCACAAGACTAGAAGATTTTAAGATATCGATTGATTTAGGTACGCTTCTATATCTAATTTTTGTTCTTGATGATATGATATGATAAATTCTAATTTATTATGTTTTGATTCATAGTTTTTTAGTTCTAAACAAATTGGTTTTTTTAATTTGGTATTCAAAGTATATATAGGATGATAAAAGTTTTAGAGTTTTGATATTAAATATGGGAATTTTTCGATTGTTATGCCTTTATCAAGAATTTGAATTATAATTGAGCTTAGAATGGTTGTGCAATATATTACAACTGACGCTTGAGCTGGAATTCAATATTTATAATCGTATGTAGAAATTTATTTGTGCAATTATTATTTTGTGTTTTTACACAATTACTTCGGCCAGGAATCATTTTGGTGCCACTCAAATTTAACAATAAAAATTGGTTTGGTGCACCATTTTGATTCAAAATTTAACTGATATGCATATTCAGGTTTAATGGTTTCGTGTGAATATTGATTATTATTATTATTAAATAGGGTTGATTAAGGATTAAATAAGTCAAAAGAAAAAGGTTTTTTTTTATTGTGCCATTTAAATAATTTTTTTTGTTATTTTAGAATTTGCAGTGGGATTAGAAATTTCAATTTTGATTTTTGGATGTTATAGAAATTTTTAATTTTTAAT
>CM025150.1:11965333-11987837 GCA_013467495.1 Gossypium gossypioides
TTAATATATTAATATATTTTTAAAATGACTTAGTTGGAATAATAAGTTGTTAGAATGACCTATATTGTTGAAATTATTTTGTTTTAAAATATAAAAAATTGTGTGCATGTAACTTAAACTATGTTAATATTGACTAGCCCAAATGAAGGTGAATATTTAACAAAATTATACGTGCAACTGCGATAATAAACATGTGATGATTTTTCGGTTTTAAATGGAGTAATAAATCGGTCAAAATAAATATATTTTGTTCAACATGTTCTTATTGTTAGTATTTGATTACTATAACAAGATATCACTTATAAGTTAATATTTTATCCAAAGATGAAATTAATGAAGTACTCAGTATCTTGAGATGGAGTTTACATTTATTTGAATTTATTATTATTTCAGTTTATATTTGAAGATTTCAGTTTATATTTGAAGTTCTAAGTGAACTTGTTTTGTTTGATTCAACTACTTATATACTTGCTAATATCACCACATGCATGGATTATATTTCCATGTTGAATGGTATGACCTTTAATCATGACAAGAGAATCTTATGATAGTTCTAGGAGTAATGAATCTCGACCTTATGTTAAGGATTGATTCTCCCCCATCGCTTACTTATGAGAGTACCTCTAGTCAAAATAGGGGGATGAAAAGGTGGGAGAGATCAAATCGCATGTGTATGATGATCATGAATAATGTCATTCCAAAAATATTTAGGGGCACTATGTCTGATAAAATTACCATGGCTAAGGAATTCATGATTGACATTGAAAAAGGGTTTGTTAAGAACAAAGAGGTTGGGATTGGTACATTCTTAACAAATCTAACTTCAATAAGGTATGCAAAGAAAAATAAACAAATTTGTAGATATAACAATGCAAAAGAAANAAAAAAAAAAACAAAAAAAAACAACAACAATAAAAGGAATCAACTAAGGATGGTTGTTTATCTTGTGGTGTGACATATGCACTTTTTAATTTTTAGGTTATTTTGACTTTGGTACCTAAACACATTTGGTGGATAGATTCTGTTGCAACAACTGACACCATTATGTCTATGAGAGGTTGTTAGAATTACCGAAAGTTAAATTATGGTGAAAGATGCATCTGCATAGGTGACAGTAATTAAGTAGAAGTTGAAGCAATATGAACTTTTTAGATTATTATTAAGAATTGAACTTTATTTTTATTAGAATGAACTTTTGTTGTACCATCTTTTAGGTGGAATTCAATTTCCATTTCAGCTTTGGACAAATTCAATTATTCTTATTCATTTGGAAATTAAAATTTTAGTTTTTTCCATAATTCAAATTTGGTTGGTTCTGGTTCTTTATTAGGTTATGGTGATCTATATTTACTTGATATTATTGCTTTATTTAATGAATCATTGTATAATACCATAATAGGTAAGAAACACAAATTAACCATTGAGAATTTGACTTTGTTGTGGCACAAGAGATTAGGTCATATCTCCAAAAGGAGAATTGAGAGACTTGTGCTCGACAGTATTCTTGTCCCCCTTACTTTTTTGGATTTTGATATGTGTGTTGTATTAAGGGGAAATAAACAAATATCAAGAGATTTGATGCCAATAAGAAACTAGATGTCTTAAAACTAATACACAGATATTTGTGGAACATTCCCTATGACTTATTGGAATGGTCAAAAATATTTCATTACGTTCACAGACGATTTTTCCAATATGGCTACCTTCATCTCACTTATGATAAATTGTAATCGTTGGATGTGTTTTTTTTTTAAAATATAAGGCTAAACTTGAAAATAAACTCAACAAAAGAATCAAAAGTGTTAGATCTAATCGTGGTGGTAAATATGAAGGTGGTGGTAAATATTAAGACAGATACGACAATGTAGGTGAATAATGTCTAGGACCATTTGCAAAAATCCTAAAGGAAAGTGGTATCGTCCCATAGTACACTATGTTAAGTTCGCCCACTATGAATGGAGTTGTTGAAAGACGAAATAGAACACTTAAGGACATGGTAAGGAGTATGATTAGTCATTATACGTTGCTTGTATTACTCTAAGGAGAAAAATTAAAGGATATAGCTTATATACTCAACAATGTTCCAACTAAAGCAACTGAAAAGTCCTCTTATGAGCTTTAGACAAGTAAAAAACCTAGCTTAAAGCATTTCCAAATTTGGGGATGTCTAAGGTTAGGCCTTATAGGCCAAATGAAAGGAAATTGGACTTATGTACTATTAGTTTCTAGTTTTTAGGATACTTTGAAAGGTTTAGGGGTTACAAATTTTATGATCCTACTATTAAGGTATTGGATCTAATGCCTTAAGTGTAGTATTTGCGTCTAAGTACACTTGTAATTTTTCGAACAAATTGATTAATAAAATTATTCATGAATTATATTAATAATTTGTATATTGTTCTGACATGGTTTTTGTACACAAAGCAAAATGGAAGCAAATGTTGCTCATTGGTTGTCTACTGTTTAACTAATATTAAGTGGTATTACGTGGTCGGATCGTAATACACAAAGACAACTTATATTAATAGACGAACCTAAACATGTCCTTAGTCTAACTGGAAATGAGCAAACTGATTGAAAGACTAATATCTTGTTTATCAAATCCAATTGGTGAGATGCTTTGTCTTGGGCATTGGAGCGAATGACTCCCAAAAGATAGAGACATAGATACAACTGACTGGATTGGCAGTGCATTGAACTAGACCCAAGAAGAATAGATCCTGAATCCGTTTATGAATTTATTCACTTGTAACGTTCATAGTGTGACATATGCATGCGTGACTCAGACATTTTGATATAAGTAAAAGCTTGAGTTCAAATAGATAAGGAACCGAAAGTTGGTGCGTTGGGTGTACGAATTCTACAATATGTAGCGTCATTCAAAATAATGGAATTCATAGCACGAGACATGGGTAAATGATATCCTCTCATTGGCATTACATGATTGATGAAAAGTAAACGTGACCACGAGTTGTTCATCTATGTGATGGATGACTTGATCACTATTTGATAGTGATTGACTTTTCATGAAGGAAGATGTAATGGTTACCATGAGATAAAATAGGATCATATTAGGAGAACGGATATTGTCCCAAAGATATTTAGGATATCTTATAAGGTAACACAATTATGATAAGGTCATTGGGCGAGCACTGAGTAGTTGCTTTCGTAATGGCATGTTGTTAGGAAGAGCTCAGTCACGATACTATAGTGGAATGACTTCGTGACTAAATGAGTTTATAATTAACAGGTGAAAAGCTAGAACTTAATTATAAATCATTTGAGTTCTAATTACATATGTCCAATCGGCCCCTCCGCTAGCTCGTTGAAACCATAAATGAATTGGGTTTGAATCAAAATGAACAAAATGAATAGAGATAGAGAAATGAAAAACATTCAGAAATGATTTTGGTTTTCTTTGAAATGGAGAAATTGAATCATTTGAAAATAAATGTGGTTTTCAACAAATGGAAATGGAAATGGAAATGGAAATGGAAATGGAAATGAAAATGAAAATGAGAAATGATTCATTTGCAAATGTACATGGATCACTCAAAAATGATTGGAAAAATGAGTTTATATTTTTAAGCTGTTTTAAATCCCGAAAATGAAAATAAACCATTCGGTCATAGTGAACTTGTTGAGTGGTGAAATATTAAACATATTTTCTTGAAATTTTACTTGGGGTAAAATCATCATAATTTTATCGAGGGTAAAATTGAGATGAGAAAATTATTTAATATAAATATATTGAAGTTTATTTGGGGAAATAGAAAAAGAAAATCAGGTCGGATAAAATTACAAAGTATTGGGTCAAAAATTCTGGGAAGTACTCGTAATTGGACCCGAATTGAGAGAGGCCCAAAATCTTCTTATGCAACTTGAAGAGGGCGGAAACCTTAGTAGGAATACTAGGGTGTGTCGTACACCATACTTTCACTCTAAGTAGGAAGTTTTTTTTTCTATTTGAAATAAACCACTATAACTCAATAAGGGTTTTACTTTCGCTTCCTATAAATAAATGGCATTGGTAGAGCTGTTAACACAACTTTGAGAGATTGTTACTCTACTAAAAAATAGAGAGAATTTATTCTCAATTATTAAATATATTTTTCTAGAAAAAAATTCTGCCGGTTTCTATTAAATAAGAGAGAATTTTTGTTTTCACCCCTAAAAGAAAGAATACTTTTTCTAGTTTTGTGTTTTGATTCAATTGGTTCGAGCCCACACTCGAAGCAGTTTGTGGTACAAGAATAGCAGAGGAGATTACTTGGTTGAAATCTAGAAAATATCAAGGACTGCTTATCTAAAAACACATGTACGATTTTGGTCTAAGGTTTATTGTTATAAATATCACAGGTCGTGTCGATTTTCAAAATTTTAATTTTTCGTTGTGCAAGAAAATCATTTTCAAATCAGATTTTTTCCAACATAAGGTTGTTTTTCAGACAATTCATGCCTGATTCTTTAAGGATGTTGAGTTTGCTATGGAGAGAGAATTAATGATATTGTCTTTGAGGAAAAATATGTTGATATTCCTTAGCACATTTCTTTAATTGCTATTAACAATAATCATGAATAGTATATTATACATGATATTGTTCAAACGACAACTCCGGATTAAGACAATGTTACTGGACCTCCCAATCAACTACAAGAAATTGTTTCAAAAGAACAAACTCTACAACCTCAATGACTAATGCCATTAAGAAGATAACAAAGAAAAGTGATGTGCAAGATTAGATGATTATATTGTATTTCTCTATGAACATGAAGTTGACATTGGAATGATGGAAGATGATCCAATCAACTTCTGTCAAACTATGAAAAGTTTTAACTCTCAAAAGTGGATAAATTCCATGATTGAAGAGGTAAATTTTATGAAAGATAATGATTTATGAGACCTTGTTCCATTTCTAGAAGGTGTTAACCCATTGGTTACAAATGGATATTTAAAACCAAAAAGGATTCAAAAGGAAATGTGGAGTGGTACATGAAAGATCTTGTTGCTATAGACTTTATTTAGAAAGAAAACTTCAATTAAAAAGAGCCTTTTGCATGGAAAGACTCTTTTAGGATCATAATGGCTTTTGTAGCACATTTTGACCTTAAGCTACATTAGATGGATGCCAAAATTGCATTTCTTAATGGCGACATGGATGAAACGACTTATATGGTGCCACTAGAAAACATTGTGTCTGTAACACCCCTAACCTGTATCTGTCGCTGAATTAGGGTTACAGAACATTACCGTACAAACGAAACATTAAAACATACATTTTATACATTATCATAAACACATTATAAAATAATCATTCACATACATATCGTCCCTAAATCGAGCCCCCAAGGCCCTCAAATTGCATTAGAAATGATTCAGGACTAAATCAGAAACATTTGGAAAATATAAGAAAAAGTTAAAAAAATTTGACTACAGGGGTCACACGGCCGTGTGGCTAGGCCGTGTGCCTCACACGGCTGAGACACACACCCGTGTCTCAGGCCATGTAACCTTTGAACTAGGGACACACGGCTATGTCCTCACCCGTGTAACTCACTGAGTAGGGTCACACGCCTGTGTGCTAGGCCGTGTAACTCTCGAAATAGCCCCACACGCCCGTGTGCGAGGCTATGTGTTAGGCCATGTAACTAATTGACTTGTATACAAAGGAACCTACAGGAGACACATGGCCGTGTGGACATAAATTTTCCTATAATCAAGCCATTTCCAACACCAATTCATGCATACATATTTAGGCCTTTTATGCACATAATCAATGCATCAAAACCCTATCAAAACATGCATATAGTAACCAATTCAATAGTCCTAAATCAATCAACCAATATGCCATTCAAGGCACCTCAATTTCAATCATCCAAAACTTACCTAAACATGCTTATTATACCACTATTAGTGCAAATTCCTTTCAAAACATGCCATAATCTTACCATATTCTAACTATATCAAAACATACCACATAAGCCTTTAGAAACATGCAACATTAAATAGCAGAATAACACAAGTCATTAAGGCATTAAGATACCAAAACAAGATAACATTTACAACTTTTACAAGCCAAAATACCAACCAAACATTTATCACAATGACATTACAATACAAACTATACAAGCTATTATAACCTTGGAAAAAAATTCAAAAACTACCGATATATATGCTGGATAGTGTAATAGATCTTCGACAAGCTTCTGATTATCTATAAAACATAAGAAAGAAACTACGTAAGCACATAATGCTTAGTAAGTTCGTAGAACATGAAATATAACTTGCTATTTCATTTATAAAACATTAAGTATAAACATGATGTAATTCAACCACAAGCTTGGCACAAGCCTAAATATCATCATCAATACATAAGTTAGTGCATTTATACATAACTCATTTAGATTAACCACATGATAAGTCGTTTCCATATGAAAATACATCATTTGAATCATTAATCCATTCCATGAACATATGCATAATACAATTTGGTAACTTACCATTTCAATCCATTTTCTTGCCTGTTGAACCAACTTGAATATCATTGGATGCTCGGGAAAGATCACACGAAGTGTGCTTAAACATATAACTGTAACCTTTCCTTTACATCATTACTCACACGAGCTGTGAAATGGCTCTGCCCACACGAGCTGTGTGTCGGAATGTAAGCTACATGATGCTGTTCACACAAGCTGTGGAGTATCCGCAACAAATGCAAAACCTCAGCTATCGGTAGGACATTCAAGTATAGCACCCGAAACATGAAATCCCTAATGACATGTCATTTGTATCCTACAAATTCCTAAGGTTCAACCGGGACTCAATAACTGCTATAGTGTTGTTTTTGATATACATCATTCATTTGCATTATCAATAGCATATAATTTGAAACAAAATTAAAAGGATAATTATTCTCACGAACTTACCTTGATGACTAGGGCGTAGAAACGAAGTCGAACTAATCCGAGGCTTTAGCTTTTCCTCGATCTAAATTCGTACGTGGCCTATCTTGATTTAAATAGAAAAATTCAATACATTTAATATCCCTAGTATTCAATTTAGTCCACATTTCATATTTATACAAAATTACTATTTTGCCCCTAACATTTTAAATTTTCACAATTTAATCCTTAAGCTCATAAATTGAAATTTAAGCATTTTAATCCTCTTATCAAGCTAATCGATTTCTATAGGGACTTAAATCAACCCATACCAATCATTATTTCATAAATTTAATATGAAATTTTACTATTTTTACAAACAAGTCCCTAAATGCAATTTTCATCAAAAATCACTTTACAAAACTTATTTATTTATCAACAAGGACTCATAATCTATTATTAAACATCAAGAATCATACAAAATCATTTATGGCATAACCCTTAATTTCAACATTTTTACAAATTGATCCCCGGGCTAGCTAGATTAAGCTAAAACAACTTCAAAAACATAGAAATCATTAAAAATAAGGCTCGAAAACACTTACATGCAAGAGAGAAAACCAATCGAATGCTCAAACCCTAAAACAAATTCTTTCCCTTCAATATTTCAGTGGAAAAATTAAATGAAGAAGATGGTACATCTTTTGTTTACTTTAATTTTAAGTTTATTTTTTTAATTTACTATTTTAAGCTTAGCTTTTAACTTAAGAATCACTTAATTTGTGTCCATAAAAGTCCACTAGCTATTTGAATGGTCTAATTACCATCTAATTCACTCACTTTAAAGTTTCATAACCATTTGACCCTTTTAACTAATGGAACTCTACTTTTACACTTGTTGGGATTTAGTCCTTTTCACTTAATTAATCATGCAAACATCAAAATTTCTTAACGAAATTTTAATAAAAATATTACTAACATCCCATAGGAATTAAAATAATAATAAAATATAAATTTACTCGTTGGATTTGTGGTTCCGAAACCACTGTTCTGATTTCACTGAAAACGAGATGTTACAGTGTCTAATGATATAAAGTCAATGGTTTGCAAATTAAAGAAATCCATCTGTAGACTTAAGCAGGCTTTTCATCAATGGTATTACATGTAGTTATAAGGTAATTAGTATATATATAGACATAAGTGATGGACAAGATTGCTCGAAATACTTTTTGGATATGATATCAATGTTTTGAGTTCATAAGGTTAAATAATAACATGTAGTTATAAGGTAATTAGTATATATGTGTGGTCCAAGTGTGAGATTGTTAGATAATATGGACGTCACATATATAATAAGAATAATTATATGTTATTATTTACTATCCCTAAACCCTAAACCTAAATTAAAAGTGATCTAACATGGTTAAGGTTTATTGGGATTAATTATTAGATAAAGTATGAGTCAAATATGTGTAGATACTCTAATAAATAATTTCTAATTGATGATGGATTGATTAGAAATTAAGATCCATGTGCAAAATTTATATATTAGGGTTATGGTCCCTAAATTACACAGACATAACTTTTCTAACATCTCATCTTCAAAAAAGAGAATCACCTTCTTTAAAATACTTATGTGTTAATTTGGAAGGTCTAAACCACAAGACTTGAAGATTTCAAGATATCGATGGATTCAAGTATGCTTCATCGTCTAGTTTTTTTTCTTGATGATATAACATGATAGATCTTGGTTTATTAAGTTTTGTATCAAAGTTTTTTGGTTCTAATAGTAAAGAGTTAAAAAATGTAGATAATCGGGATAAGAGTCGCTAGTTCTTAGGTTGCCTATAGGGAATCCTGATGCATGGCCATTGGTTTTCTGTCTGTTCATGTCAATGATTCATCATGCTTAATTTGCTTAGTGATCGATTTGTTAGTTTTGCAACCTTAATTGCTCAAAGCTTTTCCTAGTAAGGTTGTCAAGTCTTAATAACTACTTATACTAGGTGGATTGGTTTTATGACTAATAGTTGGATAAGCTAGGTGGTTAAGGCTCCTTGAGTTTAAATTTTCATTGCGCCTTTTGTTAGTATTGAGATAGAATAGAAGGAACAACTATTGTGCATAAGAAAAATGGTTTAAAATTTATGGTGTCAATTACAAGAAGAGTACATACTAATCCACTCAAATGTAACGAAACACCAAGAATAAAATAGTAAAGACCTAAAATATAATACACCACCAAGCAGATAGTAAAGAATAAAATAACCAACCTATTTGTTAGTATAATTGATAGGTTTTTACTTGGAGGATAGTCTTTATTCTTATCCTATAAGCAACAAAATATGGATTTATGTGAGATTTTTATCTACTTGATGCAACACACTGAATGCTTGAATATAAAAGATTTCTATTTCTGAGTGGATCTTAAAAGTTAAAATAATAAAGAAGAAAATTCATATTTATTCAAATATAAAGAATATAATGTAGATGACTTTTGTAAAGATAAAATAATTCAAATTTACTTGAATAAAATTATATCCCACACTATATGGAGTCTCTTCAAATTGTATATTGAACTCTCTATATAGAAGCCAGTCTTATGGGATTTTTACCTATTATGTAAAGTTTTATTGACATAATTTCTGTTTATGAAGGAACTAGTGAAGTGATTTTGTTTTACACCTTTGAGTGTTTAATTTTTGGTCAAATTCTACTATTAGACCCTATACTTTGGGTAAATTGTGGATTTAGTACCTCTACCTTAATTTGATCAATTTTAGTCCCTCTACTTTTCAATTTTTGAAATTTTAATCTTGACCCAATGACAATAGTTAAATTTGTTTGGTTAAGTTAGTAGTCCTGTGTTATGCGTAAAGTTATAGACTTAATACATGTTCACCAGTTGGATCATTCTTAGTGGTTATATTTTTTGAATTTCAAATTTTAGTCTTAATGCAAACGACATATCATTACACATATGATAATATGTTTGGCATATCAAATTTTAAAAATAAAAGAACTGAACTTAGTGAATTTAATAGTTATCTATTGATTAGGACTAAAATTTTCAAATTCTAAAAATACAAGGATTAAAATTGACCAAATTAAAGTACATGTACTAAATCCCCAACTTACATAGTACATGGTATAATAGTAGAATTTGACTTTATTTTTTCAATTGCAATTGGCAAGGTTGATTGGGGAGAGTTCATATTGAATCTAATAGAGTGAGGTTGCGATTATTTAAAGGTCAGGGTAGTTTGAGCTTAAATAATTACTTGTATCGTGGGTTTAGTAACTGATTTCTTCTCTAAATAAGGTGGTGCATCGAACTGTGTGACAAATTTGCTTGTTTTCTTCCCAATGTTTACTGTTTTGTTTATATTGTTGTGTCAATACTTGTGTCAAAGCTTGTAGCCTTATTGCATTTCACAAGAAGTTGCTACCATTGATCTCCTTTATAATAGGGAATTGGAAAAAGCTTTGATCGAAGGTTATCAAGATCAAGACAATAACTGTAACATCCAAAAAACTGGGTTATAAGAAATTGGGTTAGTGAAACCCAGAGTGGTTACATCTTGAGTTTGGTTTAAGATTGTAAAATTGTAACAAGTGAATTAATCTGGTTCAATGGATATGTGTTGTGTTTGTGTTGCGAGGTTCTGGGTTCGAACCCTTTGTTTTGAAATTTTGCTACTTTTGTCTAAACCCTTATTCTTGAGTATCAAATTTATATATTATTTTTGCTCAATTGATTACAACGATAAGCTTAGTGGTCCAGTGGTTAAGCTTCTATATACCCTTTGGTCTTATGTTTGAGTCCTTGTGAAAGTAATAAAAAAATGTTTTTTTTTGTTATGCTACCTTGTGATTTAGTTTTTATTTTCTTAAATTAATTAAGTTTTTCTCAAAAAATTTCTATCCTTTTCATGCCTTTTCTATTTCTTCTCTCTACTATTTCTCTTCTTCTTCTTCTCTTTTTTGTTGTGATCTTCTTCCACCCTTATTTTACTATTTGAATCGTTTCGAATCTATTGCTCTAAGTACTGTTGTGCCGTCAATCTTTCAATCAGACTACGTAAGTGTTCTTTATTGGGTTTTGTTCGAGTTTGTTAATGGATGAAATTACGTTCCATTTTGTATGGTGTAAATTTTTGACTTGCGTAAATATTTGTTAGGGAAGATCTCAAGATTTATGTCGCTCTAATGATTTAAGAATTGCATGTTGGTTGATTTGTTTCTCGGTAAGTTTTGATTTGGGGTTTTGTATCAAAATTTCTTTGACGTAACTTCAATTTTAGATGTTAGTTTAGCAATTTGATTGCACATAAATCGTTTAATTGGACATTTGAACGTTGTTTTTAGGTTTTGGGATCATCTCTGTTGCTTTTACGCCAAAATTGTATCTGGTGTGTAATGAAAACCCGAGTAATCTACGATTCGCGAAAGGCAAAATTGAGGCTGTCGATGCCACAAGGCCGTGTGGTAGGACACTAACTTGGGTCACACGGGCGTGTGTCCAGGCCGTGTGAGGGGCTGACTTTAGCCACAAGACCGTGTGCCAGGCCGTGTGGGCCATACAGGCCAACCATATAGGTCGTGTGAATCCACACGGGCGTATGGGCCAAAAATCAGAATCTTTCCCTACGGTTGTAAACGTTGTTCGAATAAAACGTAGGCCTTTCGTGGGGTCCGTTTGATCTGAAACAAGCTATAAAACTTAATTTTTGATGATCTATTGATGTATAATACGGTATCTGTATGTATGTCTGATATGATATAAACTAAGTAAGCATGATCTGTTAGCGTATAATGTGCTTTTGTTTGGGACGTATTTAAGGTATGTGATATATTTAGGTATCATCTGTGCTATGTTACTTTTGATGATTCATTTTCGTGTCACCTTGTTGGTTGTGAACATGTGATATCCGAATAAGTTGTTGTGTTTGATATTGATTTTGATATGTAACCATGCATGTGATTTAATGGCAAATCTGCTATTATTCATTAAGATTTGATTAATTTATTCTACAAAGCGTGGATTTCCATGCGTTCTGTTTCTGTTATTGTACGACAACATGTCCTATATGCTTATCATTTTGATTCTAAATATGCATGCCATGACACATTGCATGGGGTTCGGGATGATGTGAAAAGAGGAAGTTTCTAGCAGTTCAAAGATCTGCATTATCTGGTGGTTTATCCACAATTCCATCTGATAGCCTGTCTGCAATTATGGTGGCTCAATCACATACATTTGTTCTAGCAGCTTGACTACAACATAGTGGCTTGACCACATATATCTGATTTGGCTGTTTTGACTGCAATTCTAGTGGCATTGTCCATAATTATCTATTTGTGTGATTTGGTTAGATGAGTTATGGGAAACTCTATTTTGGTGTGTAGCAGAGTTGGGTAGGATGTTTTCTAATAAATTTGTATTCTGATTTTTTGAAAAACATCGTGAAACAACCCATTTTCAGTGAAATCAGAATAATGGTTTCGAGAACACAAATCCCACAAGTAAATTATTATTTTAGTATTATTTTAATGTCTATGGAATGTTTGTAGGGTCGTATTAAAATTTTGTTAAGAAATTTTGATGTTTGTACGCTTAATTAAGTAAAAAGGACTAAATCGTAAAAAATGTAAAAGTAGAATTCCATTAGTTAAAAGGGTCAAATGACTATGGAACTTTAAAGTGAAAGGACTTAGACGGTAATTAGACCATTTCCATAGTTGATATTCATGGTAAGTTTTTTTTTGTAAATTTTAATAAGTAATAAGGTTAAAATGGTAATTTTGGAATTAAAAGAAAATTAAGTAAATAAAAGATGAATTAATGTTGTCATCTTTTCATTTCTTCTTCTTCCTTGGCCGAATACACCATTGAAGGGGGGAGAAAACTTTGTTTTGAATTTCACTTGCGTGGTATGATTTTTAAGCAACTTTTTAATGATTTTTATGTTTTTAAGGTCGTTTTAGCTTAATCTAGCTAGCTCGAGGATCAATTTTCAAAACTGCTAAAGATTGAGGGTTATTCCATAAATGCTTTTGTATGATTCTTGATGTTTGATGATAGATTATGAGGCATTGTTGATAAATAAACAAGTTTTGTAAAGTGATTTTTGATGAAAATTGCATTTAGGGACTTGTTTCTGAAAATAGTAAAATTTCATGTTAAATTTATGAAATGATGATTGATATGGGTTGGATTAAGTCCCTAGGTAATTTGGCTAGCTTGAGAGGAGGATTAAAGTGCTTAAATTTCAATTTATGAGCTTAATGATTAAATAGTGAAAAGTTAAAATGTGAGGGGAAAAATAATAATTTTTCATAAATATGAAATGTGGTCTAAATTGAATACTAGGGATATTAATTGGAATGAATTTTTCTATTTATATCAAGATAGACCACGTACTGATTTAGATCGAGGAAAAGCTAAAGCCTCAGATTAGCTCGGTTTCGTTTATACTTCCTATTCGACGAGGTAAGTTCGTATGTACGATTTACTATACTCATGTTATTCAATTTCATGTTGTTATATATTTATAATGCTATTGAACAATTTATATTGAAGGCAATGCTATAACGGTTATTGAGTCTCGATTGAACCTTTGGAATTCGTAGGATACAAATGACATGTCATTAGGGATTTCAATTTTCAGGTGCTGGTCTTGAATGTCCTACTGATGGCTGAGGTCCTGCATTTGTTGCAGATACTCTACAGCTCGTGTGGGCAGGCCTATTTCACAGCTCATGTGAGCAACGATGTAAAGGAAATGTTACGGTTATATGTTTAAGCACACTTTGTGTGAGCTTTCCCGAGTATTCAATGATATTCTAGATAGTTCAACGGGCATGAAAAGGAATTGAAAAGGTAAGTTTCCAAATGGAATAATGCATATGCCCATGAAAAGGATGTATTTATCAATGATGTATTTTCTTATGAAAATGGCTAAAAGAGTTATGTATAAATGCACTAACTTATGTATTGATGATGATGTTTAGGCTTGTGCCAAGCTTGTGGTTTGGATTACATTATGTTATTCATTATTTTTATGCAATGAAATGGTAATTTGTGTTTCATTTTCTACGAACTTACTAAGCATTATGTGCTTACGTAGTTACTTTCTTAAGTTTT
Source organism: Gossypium gossypioides (assembly GCA_013467495.1). Classification (NCBI taxonomy): domain Eukaryota; kingdom Viridiplantae; phylum Streptophyta; class Magnoliopsida; order Malvales; family Malvaceae; genus Gossypium; species Gossypium gossypioides. The sequence continues at coordinate 11,979,363 of CM025150.1, forward strand.
TAGATAATTGGAAGTTTGATCAGTTTGGAAGCTCATCAGAGATCTATCACACTATCCAAAATAATATCGACAGTTTTTGAATGTTTTGGCCAAGGTTATAATGTCATATAGAGGTGGACTTATAATGATATTTAGTTAATGATTTGGTATGTATAAGTTATTTTGGTTTGGTTCACTTGATGCCTTGCTAGTTTGTGTTAATATGGCTATGTTATGTTGCATATTTGAATGGCTTGGGTATGTGCACATAAGGCTTATAGGTGTATGCATGAGTTGGTGTTGGAAATGACTTGATTTTAGGAAAATTTATGTCCACACGGCTTGAGACACGGGCGTGTGACTCAGCCGTGTGTGACACACGGCCTGGCGACACGACCATGTGTCTCCTGTAGGTTCCTTTGTATGCAAGTCAGTTAGTTACACAGCTTAGCACATGGCTTGACACATGGGCGTGTGGGGCTATTTCGAGAGTTACACGGCCTGACACATTGGCGTGTGACCCTACTTAGAGAGTTACACGGGTAAGGATATGGGTTGAGACACAGCCGTGTGTCTCTAGTTCGATGGTTAGATGGCTTGAGACATGAACGTGTGTCTTAGCCGTGTAACCCCTGTAGTTAAATTTTTTTAACTTTTTGCATAAACTTCTCAAATGTTTCCAAATTGGTCTTGAACGGTTTCTAAGGTAATTTTAAGGTCTCAAAGGCTCGATTTAGAGACGATATATATGTGAATGGTTGTTTTATATTATGTTTATAATGAGTAATGAAATGTATGTGTAAATGTTCTGTTTGTTCAATAATACCCGGTAACCCTAATATGGAAATAGGTACAGGTTAGGGGTGTTACATTTAGTAGTATCAGAGCTATGGTTTAGTCGGTTCCTAGACTAAACGTAGCTTGTATGAGTCTAGAAATACATGCCATTATTTAATTTGTGATATTGTGATAGCTCTTGTTTTCATATAGATAAGATGTCATCCAACCGGGCTGATTCTGATGAAGTTGAAAGTAATACGCAAGCCTCCAGTCACGGAGCAACGTCTAGCGGTTGTAGGCCCATATCTAAGGGCTAGGGAGGAGAGGCTAAATAAGCCTTCTTCCAGATGATGTCCGAGTGGTTGTCAGAGTTCTTGTGAACGAATCCAATGGCTCAATGACCTCCACCCCCACATGTACCCCAACCGGTCCCCTAGTTCCTCAGGGTTTGGAACCAATACGAGTAAATAAGCCTCCAGTTGATGAAATCTGAAAGTTTGAGGCTGAAGAGTTTCGAGGTACAAGTGAAGATGATCTAGAGAGAGCCGAATTCTTGTTAGAAAACACAGTTAGAGTTTTTGATGAATTATTGTGTACTCCAGTTGAATACTTGAGATATGCTGTTTCTTTGTTTAAAGACTCGGCTTATCAGTGGTGGAACACCTTGGTGGAGATAGTACCAAGAGATCAAGTTAACTGGGAATTCTTTCAGACAGAGTTCAGAAAGAAATATGTGAGTCAGAGGTTTCTAGGTAAGAAACGTAAAGAGTTCCTTGAGTTGAAGCAAAGCTCTATGTCAGTATCAGAGTATGAGAAGTAATTTGTGCGACTTAGTAAGTATGCCCGAGAATGTATACCGACAGAGGTTGCTATGTGTACTCGATTTGAAGACAGGGTAAATGAAGATATCAAGCTGTTAGTCGGGATTCTTGAGTTAAAAGAATTTATGGTTTTAGTTGATAGAGCGCAGAAGGTTGAGGAACTTAGCAAAGTGAAGAGAAAAGCCGATTCTGAGGCTCGTGATTTAGGAAAGCGGCCTATGGGAAAATCATTCTCATCTTCATCGGAGAAGTTGAAAGAATATCATAGCCATTCATCAGTTTCGGTGGGTTATTTTGGGAAAGATAGAGGAGAACAACATTTGAGCTCGAAACTTCAGGTTACGTCTGTAGCAAGCGTGGGCAGTGTCAGAAACAACAAGTCTGAATGTCAACAATGTAATAGATGAAATTTTGGTGAGTGCAGAGTGAAGGACATGTCGTGTTTTAAATGCAATTTTTATGAGCATTATCTCAGAGATTGCCCTGAAAGATCTGATAAAGAAAAGGCTCCGACTACCCAGCCGAGTAATGCAACTGTGAGAGGGAGACCACCCTGAAACACTGGATATACGGGTAACAGTCGTAGTGGGACAAAAGATTCTACTGTAAGATCCGAGGCACGAGCACTAACAAGTGCTTACACGATCTGTGCTCGAGAGGAAGGTTTAGCACCTGATGTGATCACCGATACATTTTCTATCTTTGATACTAATGTTAATGCTTTGATTGACCCGGGGTCAACGCACTCTTATGTATGTACAACTTTAGTGTCAGATAAGAAAATAGCTTTTGAGTCTACTAAATTTGTGGTTAAAGTAACGAACCCTTTAGGTCAGTATGTGTTAATTGATAAAGTCTGTAAAAATTGTCCTTTGATGATTCGGAATTGCAACTTTTCGACTGATTTGATGATGTTACCATTTGATAAATTTGATGTGATTCTGGGTATGGACTAGTTAACTCTGCATGATGCTGTTGTGAACTGTAGAAGAAGGCATATTGTGTAAAATGTCAGAACGGTGAGAAGCTTCGAGTTGAATCAGTTAAATTGGGTAGTGCATCTAAAGTTATTTTAGCTATGACGACACATAAATATGTTAGAAAAGGCTGTGAAGCATATCTAGCTTATATATTTGATTCCAAAGTTTCAGAATTGAAATTAGAATCAGTTCCGATTGTATGGTACTTTACAGATGTGTTTCCAGAAAAATTACCAGGGTTACTGCCGATCAGAGAGGTTGATTTTGCTATTGAATTAATGCCAGGAACATTTCTGATATCGATAGCTCCATATAGAATAGCACCTACAGAATTGAAAGAATCAAAAGTATAGTAGCAAGAGTTGACAGATAGAGGCTTTGCTTGGCCCAACTTTTCTCCTTGGGGTGCTAATGTATTATTTGTTAAGAAAAAGGACGAGTCAATCCGACTATATTTCGACTATCGACAACTTAACAAAGTCACGATTAAGAATAAGTATCCATTGCCACGTATCGATGATTTGTTTGACCAGTTGAAAGGTGCGACGGTATTTTCGAAGATTGATATTCGTTCTGGTTATTATCAGCTACGAGTTAAAGACTCTGATGTGTTGAAAACTGCCTTAAGCACCAGGTACGGACATTATGAGTTTCTTGTGATGCCATTTGGTTTGACTAATGCACCTACTGTGTTTACGGACTTGATAAATAGAATATTAAGACCGTATTTAGACAGATTCATTTTGGTGTTCATTGATGACATTCTGATCTATTCACGAGATGAGATAGCGCATGCCCAGCATTTGAGAATTGTTTTGCAAACTTTACGCGAAAAATAACTGTTCGCTAAGTTCAGCAAGTGTGAGTTCTAGCTCCGATAAGTCAGATTTTTGGGACGTGTGGTATCGACAGATGGTATTAGAGTTGATCCGAGTAAAATCTCAACTGTGGTAGACTAGAAACCTCCAAGAAATGTATCTGAAGTCAGAAATTTTTTAGGTTTAGCTAGATATTATAGAAGATTTGTGAAGAGATTTTTGATGATTGCTACACCGTTGATGAAACTGTTACAAAAAGATATAAAATTCAAATGGTCTGAAAAATGTCAACAAAGTTTTAATCAGTTGAAACCTTTGTTAACCGAGACACCTGTCTTGGTTCAGCCAAAGTCCGGTAAAGAATTTGTAATTTATAGTGATGCTTCAGTCAATGGTTTGAGCTGTGTTTTGATGCAAGAGGGCAAAGTGGTAGCGTATGCTTCTTAACAGTTGAAACCGCATAAAAATAGTTATCTAACTCACGATTTAGAGCTTGCAACTATTGTTTTTGCTCTAAAGATTTGGCGACACCATTTGTACGGAGAAAAATGACATATCTTCACAGATAAAAAAAGTTTAAAGTATTTGATGTCATAGAAAGACCTGAACTTAAGACAACGCAAATGGATTGAATTGTTGAAAGATTATGATTTAATCATTGACTATCATCCGGGAAAGGCTAATGTTGTTGCTGATGCTTTGAATCGAAAATGTTTATTTTCTTTGAGAGCATTGAATACACGGTTGACGTTGATTGATGATGATTCAATTTTAGCTAAATTAAAAGCTAGATCGAAGTTTTTGCAACTGATTTGCGAAGCTCAGAAGTGTGATGAAAATTTGATCGCTAAATGGAAACAGATTGAGACGACATTTGATTCAGATTTTTATGTTGGTTCTGATGATAGTTTGTATTTCAAAGATAGAATTTGTGTTTCAAGAAATTTTGATCTCATTCAAAAGATTTTGCAGGAAGCTCACAGTAGTAGCGTATCAATTCAGCCTTGTAGCAATAAAATGTACGACAATTTGAAATAGATGTACTGGTGGCTAGATATGAAACAGGAGATTTCAGAGTTTGTATCAAAATGTTTAGTATGTTAGCAAGTTAAAACTGAACATCATGTACCTTCTAGTTTATTGCAACCTGAGATGATTCCAAAGTGGAAATGGGAACGTGTTACAATAGATTTCGTATCAGGATTGCCTCTATCTCTGAGAAAGAAAGTGCTGTGTGGGTCATTGTAGATCATTTGACGAAATCCACGCATTTCATTCCAGTGCGTATGAATTTTTCACTTTAGAGATTGGTAGAGTTGTATGTTGCTGATATTGTTAGATTGCACAGTGTGCCAGTTTCTATTATCTCTGATAGAGATCCACGATTTATGTCTCAATTCTGGAGCAAGTTACACGAAACTCTAGGTACTTGATTACATTTTAGCACAACATTTCATCCACAGACCGATGGTCAGTCCAAGCGAGTAATTCAGATACTCGAAGATATGCTTCGATGTTGTGTTTTAGAGTTCGAAGGTAATTGGGAGAGATTTCTACTGCTTGTTGAATTTACGTATAATAACAATTATCAAGCGAGCATTAAAATGGCACCGTACGAAGCTTTGTATTGTTGAAAGTGTCATACTCTGTTATACTGGACTGAGCTGAGTGAGAAGAATTTATTCGGTGTTGATTTGATTCGAGAAACCGAAGAAAAAGTCAAAGTGATTCGTGATATTTTGAAAGTAGCTTCGAATCGATAGAAATCCTATGCAGATTTGAAAAGAAAAGATATTGAATTTCAAGTTGGCGACAAAGTATTTTTGAAAGTATCACCTTGGAAGAAAGTTCTTCGATTTGACCGAAAAGGAAAGCTTAGTCCGCAATTTATCGGTCCGTACAAGATCATTGAGAGAATTGGTCCAATAGCTTATCGGTTAGCTTTGTCGTTAGAGTTAGAAAAGATTCATATTGTATTCCACGTATCGATGTTACAAAGGTATCGATCAGATCCTTCACACGTGATTTCACCTGTTGATGTTGAGATACAATCAGATATGACGTACAATGAAGAATCGATCAGAGTTTTAGCTCGGGAAGTTAAAAAATTAAGAAATAAAAGTATAGCTTTAGTGAAAGTTCTCTGGCAGCGACATGGAAGAGAAGATGCTACTTGGGAACAGAAAGAAGCTATGAAAGTGCAATACCTGAACATATTTAATGGTAAGATTTTTGGGGACGAAAATTCTGTTAAGAGGGAGAATTGTAACGACCTGTTTTTAGTGATATCGAAACAATGGTTTCGTGACCACAAATCTACGAGTAAATTATTATTTTAGTATTATTTTAATGTCTATGGAATGTTAGTAGGGATGTATTAAAATTTCGTTAAGAAATTTCGATGTTTGTATGCTTAATTAAGTAAAAAGGACTAAATCGTAAAAATTGTAAAAGTAGAGTTCCATTAGTTAAAAGGGTCGAATGGCTATGGAAATTTAAAGTGAAAGGACTTAGATGGTAATTAGACCATTTCCATATTTAGTGGATATTCATGGTAAGGTTTTGTTGTAAATTTTAATAAGGTTAAAATGGTAATTTGGGAGTTAAAAGAAAATTGAGAAAAGAAAAGATGAAGTAATGTTGTCATCTTTTCACTTCTTCTTCTTGCTTGGCCGAATACACCATTGAAGGGGGGAGAAAACTTTGTTTTGAATTTCACTTGCATGGTATGATTTTTAAACCTGTTTTTAATGATTTTTATGTTTTTAAGGTTGTTTTAGCTTAATCTAGCTAGCCCGGGATCAATTTGCAAAATTGTTAAAGATTGATTGTTATGCCATGAATGATTTTGTATGATTCTTGATGTTTGATTATAGAGTATGAGTCATTGTTGATAAATAAACAAGTTTTGTAAAGTGATTTATGATGAAAATTGCATTTAGGGACTTGTTTATAAAAATAGTAAAATTTCATGTTAAATTTATGAAATAATGATTGATATGGGTTGGTTTAAGTCCCTAGAGAATTTGGCTAGTTTGCGAGGAGGATTAAAATGCTTAAATTTCAATTTATGAGCTTAAGGATTAAATTGTCAAAAGTAAAAATGTTAGGGGCAAAATAGTAATTTTGCATAAATATGAAATGTGAACTAAATTGAATACTAGGGATATTAAATGGATTGAATTTGTCTATTTAGATCAAGATAGACCATGTACGGATTTAGATCGGGGAAAAGCTAAAGCCTCGTATTAGCTCAATTTCGTTTTTTTACCCAATTCATCGGGGAAAATTCGTATGTACGAATTACTATACTCATGTTATTCAATTTCATGTTATTATGTATTTTAATTCTATTGAACAATGAATATCAAAGGCAATGCTATAATGGTTATTGAGTCCCGGTTGAACTTTAGGGATTCGTAGGATACAAATGACATGTCATTAGGGATTTCATATTTCGGTGCTGGTCTTGAATGTTCTACCGATGGCTGAGGTCCTGTATTTGTTGTGAATACTCCACAGCTCGTGTGAGCAGTATTATATAGCTTACATTCTGACCCATAGCTTGTGTGAGCAGGCCCATTTCACAGCTTGTGTGAGCAATGATGGAAAGGAAATATTACTATTATATGTTTAAACACACTTTGTGTGAGCTTCCTGAGTATTCGATGATATTCTAGATGGTTCAACGGGCATGAAAAGGAATTGAAAAGGTAAGTTTCCAAATGGAATAATGCATATGCTTATGAAAAGGATGTATGAATCAATGATGTATTTTCTTATGAAAATGTCTTATCATGTGGTTAATCGATCCAAAAGACTTATGTATAAATGCACTAACTTGTGTATTGATGATGAGGTTTAGGCTTGTGCCAAGCTTGTGGTTTGGATTACATTATGTTATTCATTATTGTTATGCAATGAAATGGTAAGTTGTGTTTCATTTTCTACGAACTTACTAAGCATTATGTGCTTACATAGTTACTTTCTTATGTTTTAGATAATTGGAAGTTTAATCGGTTTGGAAGCTTATCGGAGATCTATCACACTATCCAACATAATATTGGTAGTTTTTGAATGTTTTGGCCAAGGTTATAATGACATTTATAGTTGGACTTATATGATATTTAGTTAATGATTTGGTATGTATAAGTTATTTTGGTTTGGTTCATTTGATGCCTTGCTACTTTGTGTCAATATGGCTATGTTATGTTGCATGTTTGAATGGCTCAAATGGTATGTGTTGAATTGGTTTGAATATGGTCAGGATATGGTATGTTTTGGAAAAATATTGAGCTAGATGTGGATGATTGAAATGTGGTAACACATACATGTTTAGGTAAGTTTTCGATGAATGTGTTTGAGGTGCCTTGTAACACGCCTTACTCGAGACCGTTGCCGGAGTCAAGCATGAGGCGTTACTTGACTTAACTTAGAAGTTCGGGGCATAAAAATTTTACTTTTGAAATTAATTTTACTATTCACAATAAAGCTATCCACTTGCATAATAGTTACTAAATTAATTATAACTCGAGCGACGAAACTCAAAATTTAGATCCGTAAATTTTCACTAAAACTAGACTCATTTATCTCTTTACCATAAAATTTTCATAATTTTTGGTTTAGCCAATTAGTACAGTTTATTAGTTAAAGTCTCCCTGTTTCACTGATCGACTATCCTGACCTCTCGTCACTAAAATTTAATTATGTCATTGTATAGACTTCATATTGTGTTCTCACTTGTTTCTACAAAAAAATAAACTCAATAAGAAATCTAGACATATAAATTACATCTCATAACTATTTTTATACAATTTTTAATGATTTTCCAAAGTCAGAACAGGGGATTCAAAAACCACTTTGACCTTGTCTAACTAGTATGGAAATATCTCAGAATACATAATTCCTTTATCTACACTGTTAATGTTCTAAGAAAGTAGACTCAATAAGATTTAATTTTATATCTCATTCACCTTCTAATTCATTTCCTACTATCCTTGGTGATTTTTCAAAATCACGTCATTATTGCTATCTCAAAACTGATTCACTACCAATTTTTACTTTTTCATGATTTTTATGCATAATTTATCACCTAGA
>CM025150.1:11999247-12009305 GCA_013467495.1 Gossypium gossypioides
CCTCGAGGGCTCTCATAAGGGACTTTATGAATAATATCTGACATGAATGTTAAATAATAATATGAAATGCCTGTATTTAATATGTTTATTTCGGTAGCACTCCATAACCCTGTTTCGACGACGGATACAGGTTTGGGGTGTTACACTTTCTCCTTCTCAATATTTCTCTAATTCCTTTGTTTATTATTTTTATTCTTTTCTCGTTAACTTGTTGTTGTCGTTCCTTTGATACTGTTTTTTCTTGGATGTCATTTTTCCTTGGTTGCATGGTTGTTTTGGTGCTCGTCTCCGTGTGGTATCGTCGATTGAGTAGATTGTAATTTACCCTTGGTGTAAGTATTGTCATACCCCTTTCTGGTAATAAGGTTTTTACTTGTTTTTTGAGCAAAATAGGTGTTTTGAATTGCGTTAAATGCTCGCCTTTAATTTTTTTAAACGTTTTCGTAACTTTTCTTAGGCGAAGTGTAGAGATATGTGATTTGTTGGCAATTTAGGTGTTGTTAATCACTGTCTTTTTCAGGGTAAGCGACTAAATGTTGGTTTTGAGGCTGTTCATGTTAAGGATTAAATACCGAATATGAGTTTCAGTTTCAATAATTGGTGACTAATTAGGTTTGGCATGGATCTTGTGTATATAACTTTGTTGCTGCTTTAGTGTTGATATCCCAAAAGCATTAAAGTGTGTGTTTCTAACTCGAATACAACGAAACAATTACGAAAATCTAGAAATCTCATGAAAATCTAAAACTTGCAGATAGTGTCACACGATCGTGTGGCTGGCCATGTGAGCCACACGACCATGTGGTTGGCCGTGTGATCCACATGGGCTTGTAGGCCACATGAGCGTGTGGGACCATTACTAGTAGATTTCTTCGAGCTGTGTTTGGGTCGTAGGTTTGAAAATAATGATCTGTATGTATCCACAGGTGGTAACAAAGTAACCAATTATGACTTTCTAGTACGTTAGTGATGTCTGTATAAATATTCAAATCATGTTTAGTTATATAAAATTGTCATGTTCTGATCTGTTTCGTTCATAATGAGCACAATATCTCTGAGTATGACATTCTGAAATATCTGAATCTATTTATGACTGTGCATATACATTGGGGTAGGATATGATATGTGATGGAGGAAGTGTGTTTCTGGCAGTTTACTGTAATTCTGGCGGTATACCCGCAATATATATTCTGGCAGCGCAGCTGCAAACTTTCTGAGTGGTATACGACCACATTCTGGTGTGATGGATGGATTAGTTCTTGTAGCCCTAATTGGTGTGACTAGTTGGATAAAGTGGTGTTGTAACATCCCAAATTTTTGCTTAAAATAATGTAGAATTATATCAAAGATAAGTAAATAGCCCAATGGTTGAAAGAAAATAAGGAGATAGTGAAAATAGGTCAAGGACTCGAGTTTGATTCCCTTCCCTTGCAAAATAGCTTAATTTTGCTAAATTTTCTCCTCCCCCCTATTTTTTTACCGCAAAATTTTTATTGTATTTTTTAACTTTTATGTCAAATTTTCTCCTACCTACCCTAGTCGTCTTCCTCTCCTCTCTTTTTCTACTCCTTCAATTTTCTTTCTTTTCCCTTCACTGTATCGCCATCAACCTTCTCCTCTTACCGCCCTTCCCTCCTCCTTTATTGTTGGATTTTTGAACATAATTCCTCTTCCCTATTGCTTCCATTTTCTATCAATTTTTCTAGCCTTGGATCTGTCTCTTGTGGCACTCAAAATTAAGTGTACATTGTTTCCACAAAGAGCACCATTGCCGCCCCTTACATGTCTCTCAAGTAAGTGTCTTCTTCTTTCATTTTTCTTCTTAATTTTTCAGTAGAAAAATTCCACATTATAGATATAGAATTTTTTTGTTGCTTACTGATTTAAATGGTCATTTTCAGCCTTTGAAACACACCATTTGAGCCGCCAAAAGCTGTCTCCAAAACTGCCACCATTGGTGGTGGTTGCCGCCCAAACATCTTCCTTTTTGTGATTTTTTATTTGAGTTTTATTTAGTAAAATGTTATTGTTCAAGCCTTGATTTTCGTTTATTTTCAAGGCTAAAATAGTCCCTTATCAACCTTTAAACAAATCTTTTTGGTGCTTTTCAAAACATTCCCTTTTGTGGCCAATTTTGGCAGTGTGCCGCTTCTAGAACCACCATTAGGCGCTGCCGATTTTTATTATTTTTATCACCTATTTCTAGAAAGGTTCTTAATCAACCTTTAATCGGGTATGGCTTAGCTATTGTACTACTTTTTAATCAACCTTTAATTGTGTATGGCTTAGGAAAATTTGTTCTTAATCGTTTGACAACTCAAATTTGACGAATTGAGAAGCGTAAGTGCGGTTGTTCGCGGGTTATTGGGTAGTATCGAATCTATTGTTAAGAGATGTGTTTGCTGGGTAAATAGGGGTTATCTTTTGGTGTTTAGCTACTAATTTTCCAGTATTTTATTGTGTTAGGCACTGATTTAAACACCTTGGACCAACAGTCAAGTTGTTTATCGTCCTTGCTCACATTCCGCACTGAATCAGTGTAAGTAGTCTAGTCAATTTGGATATGAAAGTTAGTTGTTGTAATACTGATTTGGTCGAACCCTTGTAGGGTGTTCTAAGATTGATTTAACATATTCTTAACTCGTTAAATGTTATATCTTAATTTAGGCATAATTTAAGGTTAAGGAAGGAGGCTTGGATTTCTCAAAGTAGTGTTGCGGTTGTGCAAATTTAAGGTGTGGGTCCTAACATGTAAACTTGAGTGATCAAATTGTATTTTTAGTGGTTAAATTATTATTTAAGCTTGCTGGTCATACCTATTTAAATGGCTAAGTAAGTGATTTTAAGGTGGCCAAATCAGGTATGTTTTGAGCCCTAATTAAATGACATGTTTGCAAAATTAGCATGTTTGACTAATAATTTGTATAAGTGATTTCGATATGTAATGACATGGATGATTTGTTTATGAAATAAATTTTGGTTGTATTCTTAGCATGTATTAATATGAAACTAATGACTGAATGCATGAAATGTATGCTTGGGTGAAATGCTATGAAATGTACTGAATGAAAGGCTGCTAAACATGTATTGGAAAAATTGCCTATAAAATGATAACAAGATTATGGCATGTTAGAATGTCACCGTATTGATGGTGAAATTGAATGCTTGATAAGTGCTACTACTGAATGAAAACAAACGTTATTATGAGGGAATGTAAGACATGCTACTGAAATATGAATGTAATGGAGACATGTTATTGGTTGTAACTTGTATGACATATCACATGAGCATGGGGTGGGATTTTGTGGATGACGAAGGAGTTCCATGGAGTAATGGTGGCATATTAAGTCCGTATTTATGTTGTTAGTGCACTTCACTGGGAGTAATGAGGATAATGACGATCATATCGTATTTTAAATAGCAGTATAATTGCATTACGTATAATGGTTGTTTAACCATGTCAAGCTTAGCTCACAGTGTTTGTAGTTTGGTAGACGGGTTCTGGGGAACTTGTGGTGTGTAGCGGATGGTTGGGTAGGATTGTTTATTCATTATGTTATGATCATGGCATTTTTGAATGATAAAGTTGCATGCTACGTTATGTGTTTCATTAATATTAATGACTGCTATCTGTATGTTTAATTGGTTGTTCTTACAGTTTAGACTCACACTGAGCTAGTAGCTCACCCCATAGTTCCATACATCTTAGGTAATGCTCAAAACTTCGATCAGACTCGGCATGTGGACATACGACGAACTTCGAACTAAATAATTATTCTGCATAAGTTTTATTTAAATTTATTCTATTTTGGACTGTAAAAAAATTATTTGGACTATGGTTTGGGTTTTACTTTTATTTGGGATTTACATGCATGCATACTAGTCACATTAATAAGTTTTTAAAGCTTAATCTGAAAGTGGATAATGCATGATATTTAACTTAATATTAAATCTATCATAAATTGAGTTTTCACTACAATAGATAATAAGGTTTTGTTGGGTGAAACAACGAGAAAAGTGTATTCCAAAACCACGCTGTTGCTAATAAATGACATAAGGATGAAAAGTGTGTGAGTGTGTAACGAATGGAAGTTGTTGTGTACATAATGGTTATCTAAAGTCATCAGTCTGAGTGTAGTCTGTCTATGATATGAAGTAAATGTCACTCTTTATGTTCAAGACACTACCATCTTTTATTGATATGTATGAAATGATATGATCTGATATATGAAAGAGGAGATATGAAGATATGTTTGTGTAGCCTCTGGTAGGGTAGATATATTGCAAACTAGATTGACAGATTACAATAAAACATATTGTTCGGAATGAAAATGATATGAGGAGCTAAGAGGGAGAATGAATGTGAATAAGTTTGAAAGATATGCTTCTGATTCTTTATTTTGGGTATGTGACTGACATGAAGATGGATTTTTCTGAATTATGTTAAGTTGGTATTCATTATATGCCCAAGTTATGAGTTGGTGTACTGAGTTTATTTGTGTTTTGTATACGCTAGTGGGCGTACTCTGTGTGATATGTATATGATCTCAAAAAGAGTCTAAGTAACATATTGAATGATTTTTCTTTGGAGCTCACTAAGTTCATATGAACTTATTCTATTATTCATTTTCCTTCTCAAGATTTGCTAATTGAAGGAAGTTTGATTAAGGACTACACAAGAAAGCTGTTTAGATTGTGAGTTGTTTGCTTTGTGCCCGTATCATGCATGTTTTAAGGGGGTGGCGCATAGATTTATTTTGAAAATGATGTGTACATAAAACTTATTCTTATTAATACCTTATTTTGATGAAACTTATATAAAGTATTAATAATTTAGGTTAAGCCAATGTATTTAATTACTGAAGTTTTCGTATTTAAGTTTATACGCCATATGCCTTGGATATTATTACAAACTGATAATGTTTCTTTTAATCTAATAGAATAATAATTGAAATATTTATTATAACTATAACCTTGTAATAGTTATTCAAAGCTTCTGCTAAAGAAGGTTTTAAGTCTAACTATTTTTAAGTAGTGACGCACCATTCTCGGATCCAGTTATAGGGTTGGGTTTGGCATGTTACATTTGTACATGAATGGTTAGTGATGAATGGATGAATTGTGGTGTCAATTGTGGCATATTGGTTAGGGACTTAGGAAGGATGATTTATGTTGTATTTTGGTATGCTTTTGATGTCTTTTAACATGTTGAGAAATGGTATGTTTGTTTGGTTGTGGTATGCTTTAGGGTTTGGAGTTAACTTGCCTTGTAGTGTACCAGTTAGGCATACACTGTTTGACACACAACCGTGTGCCATACACGAACATATGGCACGGCTGTGTAGTCTGTCTAAATTGGGTAACAACTGTTGTACACGGTCATAGTCTCTCACATGGCCTGGTGACACGGCCGTGCGAATATTTACAAAGTTTTACATTTAGGCCCAACACGACCATAGTTAGTTACACGGCTTGTCGACACGACCATGTGAATTTGTATACACAGTATTAGCTCCCACATACGATTTGGCTACATAGCTATATGTTTTAATCTCACATGGCTTTAGCTTGTCACATGACCTGGGCACATGGCCGTGTAACCCTTTTTTTGCATTTTACCTATCTTTTCGTAAAAGTTTCGATTTAGTCCTAATTTGTTTCCGAGTTGGTTTAAGATCTTCGTAAGCTCTATTAAGGATCGATTTTTATTGCAAATTGTATTACAGTGATGTGGTTTAATTCTTGATGATTTAATTGATATTTAAGTTAAATTCTTGGGTGATAGATGTTGTTAATAGTTGTAACATCTTGTAGCTCGGGTCCGATGATCGAATCGGGTTTGGGTTGTTACATTGGTTGTCTAATGTTTAAAATAATACTAAGTGATATTACGTGGTCAGATCATAATACGGAAAGACAACTTCTATTAGTAGACGAACCTAAATATGTCCTTAGTCTAATAAAAAAATGAGCAAACCAATTGAAAGACTATTATGTCGTTTATCAAGTCCAACTGGGAGGAAGCTTTTTCTTTCACATTATGCCACATAGGCTTTTCCTTCATGTTACGCCATAAAGGCTTTCCTTCATATTATGCCACAAAGGCTTTCCATTTGAGAATCGCCACAGAGGCTTTTCTCTCCCATTACTCCACAAAGGTATTTCATTCAAGGATCGCCACAGAGGATTTTCCTTAAAGTGTGCCATGAAGGCATTCTTTTCCATAGATCACCACGAAGGCTTTTATTTCCTATTTCACGTTCGGTTACTTGCTAACCAGCTTACCTTGTAACCTAACTGGCACAGGACCATAGTTATAGGGTGCATTATACCACTGATGTAACTCATCCCCTCAAAATCATTTTACTTAACCACAAATCTTACTCCACAAATCATAGTGATCTAACATGGAGCCTTCATCTACTTATTTTCATATCAAAGTCCACCCTCTCTACATGCCACAATTGCATTTGGGCGAATACTACTTTGCAATCACACTTCTTTAAGACTATGCGCCAAATCTTGTATTTTCCAGAACCGGAGCTTCATAGGCGTGCTCAAAGAATTCTTATACTTAGTCAGATTCCAATAATATACACATTCAAAACTTGCTCTACATGCCTTTCTTCCATAAACATTATTCAAACACTAAGGTCTTGCCAGGTGGGATGTTACAATCCAAGTTAGACTAGGAGTTCACTTTTCTAGTTGAAATAAACTTTTACAATTCAAAAAGGGTTCTACCTTCTCTCCCTATAAAAGATGGCACTGGTAAGGCTATTCATACAGCTTTCAGATATCGTTATTCTTCCCAAATATAGAGAGAATTTTATTATCTTAGAATTAAATATATTTTTTGGAATAACGATTTTGCCAGTTTCTATTTGAGAAGAGAATTTTCATTTTCAAATTAAAATTAAAAAAAAGGAAAAATATTTCTAGTTTTGTGTTTGATTTGAATCATTTGAGATGACACTCGAAGCAGCTCGTGGCACGAGAATATCGGAGTAAATCATTTGGTTGAAACTCAAAAACGTAAAGGATTCGTCTATACGTATACACATGTGCGAATTTGGTCTAGGGTTTATTGCTATAAGTATCACAAACAGGGTTGGTTTTAAAAAAATTATTTTTCGGTGTGCAAGAAACCATTTTCGAATTGAATTTGTTTCCAACAATCAAGTCAGTCATCACAAAGACAAACGACCTGTGGCCAAGTTTTCTTTTCATCAACCATGTAATGCTAAAGAGAGGATATCATTTACCCATGTCTTGGGCTATGAATTCCTCTGTTGTGAATGATGCTACATACAACAAAAGTCGTATACCCAACGCACCAACTTTCGGCTACTTATCTATTTTAACTCAAGCTTTTACTTACATCAAAGTATATGAGTCACACATACATACCCATCAAATATTTTGGCATTATGATCTTGAAACTGTTAGATATAGTTGGCATGCCATAGGATTGTGAGTATTGACCTATATATACAATGATTTTGGGATTTGAGGCCTAGGGACATGTTGGAGGGATAAGGGAATGTGAGCTAAGCTCCATTCAACGAGATATGTGAGGGAAAATAAGGAAAGTGTTAGCTATAGCTTCACTTATGGGATATGTTCGACTCTATGAGTCATTTGGTGTGATTGGAGATCCGTGTATTCGATGTGTAATGATATTTTCCACTTTATGTTTCATACCTTAAGTGCCAATTTATCGTTATACGTGATTGTGTGAAATGTGATACATAATTAATGAAATATGTGTTATGTGATATATGCTTAAATGAGTACGTAAATTCCATGTAGATGAACTAATAGATAATGCATGAATAGGTATTATATGACACTAGACATAAGAATATGGTAATTGTATATATATATGGTTGTGTTGTGGATGCACGATAAGATGTTTGCATATTGGTTATTCTAATCATTCACTGAGCTTGTTTAAGCTCACCCACTCTTTTCAACATATATAGATTAGTGACGTTTCGATGTGGGCAGTGTGGTTTTTCCGAGGGATTGATCCAAGAAAGACTTATTAATATTTTGTAGGTTTTCATTATATATTTACATTTTTGGGAATAATGCAATGTGGTAAACTTGTTTATAGCAATGTTTGTTCTGAACATTCTGCCGGTTATTGCTTTTGTTTAATAGGTTTATGAGTTACAAATATGCTTAGGTTTATAAACATTGATGATGGCATGATGTTTCTTGCTTGGACACAATTCTGACATTTTGAACTGTTAAATTTAGTCGTTTGGATGATTATTTATCGAAGTATTTGATGCATGATGTTTAGGAACTAATTTGGAATGGACTAAATACTTTTGTATGTTGTAATTTTGTGGTATGAGGCAGAGATATCGATATTCGTGTTTTAAAAAAGATACCTCTCTGTTTTGGAACATGCAGAAAAGTCAGAACAAAGATTTTGTACCGATACCTTTTCTCAAGTATTGATACTCGGGGTAAAAATATCGATACTTTATGGTTGGTATCGATAATTTTTGAAAGTATGATTTTTGTGTGAGAAACAAAATGCAAGTTTGGCATCGATTTTCTAGGCGGTAGCGATACCATTTAAAGAAAATATCGATAGCCTAAGGTTAGTTTTGTTACATCCCATTTTCTTAATTAATTTAATTTAGTAAAGAGGGTGAATCTGCTAGCTTTTATGTCTTAAAATTATTTGCGCATTATTGAAAATAAGGAAATATTGTGGCTTAGTGGTAAGAAAATCCTTAGCTATCTTTGAAGTCTCATGTTCAAATCCCTTTGTGCACATTTTTTCTATTTAATTTTTGTACATTTTAAGCATCTGTTATCTAGCCTTGCACATAGGGAAGATTCATTTCGTCCATTAGCAAGTCAAACTTACCTTTTTTAAATGAAACACATCCCCCTTTTCCCTCATTGTCTCACTCCTTTGCCAAAAACTCTTTTCTTACCATAAGCTTATAGTGCATTGAACCTGGTCATGGTTGACCAAGCTACACCAGCCCTTTTACAATCTATCACCCCAATTTGCACCCTAGTCGCAATTTTTTTTATTTTCTTCCCCTCATTTTTCTCTCTTTTTGGCCACCACAACCACTACCATTTTCTTTCCACCACCATGAGTTTATTTGCACCACCACCTCACCACCATCCACAAACAACATTCCCTCTATTTTCCTTTCGATTTCCCCTCCCCTCGTTCACCATGCACTATCGTGAGCTACCATGTCCAGTGCCGAAACCACTGCGGGTCACCTTCTCCTCCATCGATTTTCTTCTTTTCTCTCTTTCTCTCCTTTCTATCAATTAAAAGTGACCGAACCCTCCTCTCTACTTGTATTTTTCACCACCATCAGACAACTGCGCCTTTGTAGTCAGACCACTACCGAGCCACCGTCGCCTTCGGACCACCGTCACCGCCGCTGCCGGTGATCAATTTCTTCTATTTTGTTTTCTCTTTATCTTGTCGATTACCTTAGGGACTAAAACACATATTTTCTTTTCTTTTATTTGATTATTTTAGATTATCCAACCATCGATTTTTCTCCATTTTCGTTCCTTCGAACATCTCGTAACGGAACAAGTGTAAATGGAGTTTGGGATTGAAAATCCTTCATCTTAAAATTTTGTGACATGGTCGAATGGTATAGGTCCTAAATAATTCATATTTTTTACTATTATGAAAATCATTATTACTAATACGATATTGTGTTAACATGAAGAACCGATTAACAATCCTTGGAGAAATCAATAATAAAACATCGCGAGAGTGACGAATCTGAGCATTCGAATTGAGGGTAAGTATTGGTGAGATTTTCACATTAAATCTCGTAATAAGAGCCATATTATTCAAATAGATCATGACTAAAATGGGTTAACTGTGTGTTTGGATTTGCGATCAAGACTAAACCTAAATGAAACTTCTACAAGGGAGCAAACGGTTTTGATCAACATAAAGGTGTGGGATTTAACTCTCATTTTAAGTGGAGTTTAATATTACTATTTAATTAAAATTTTATTTAATTAATTAATGTGTGAGTACCTTACGT
>CM025150.1:12010696-12023626 GCA_013467495.1 Gossypium gossypioides
TATAACTCATCTCAACCTATATAATTTTCATGTATCATCATATCAAGGATGTTCACACATGTACATGTTGTAATTCATATCATTCTCTTACCGTTTCAAATTTGAATAGTTCCCGTTGAACCATTTAAAATACTGTTTGATACCCGGGATAGCTCACACATAGTGTGCTAACTCATATATCTGTAATCCGTCAATTCATGTACATGTATGCTCACACAAGCTGTAATTAGAATTCTCACACGAGCTGTGAATCAGAATGCTTACACAAGCTGTGAGAATGGGCCAACCCACACGAGCTATGGGTTGGAACGTAGCTACACATGCTGCTCACACGAGCTGTGGAGTACCCGCAACACATGCCGGACCTCAACCATCGCTAGGACATTCAGGACCAGCACCTGAATCATGTAAACCCTAATTACATGTCATTTGTATCCTACGAATTCCTAAGGTTCAAATAAGGCTCGGTAATCGTCATACGTTGTTAGATATAGGTCGTTTCATAACATGGTAAACTGCATACTAATATATATTGATTTAATTACAATATAATCACATATTAACATTCAATTTAATCAAAATTATACAGTTCATACAAACTTACTTGGCTAAGTTGCAGAAATACTAAAGTGTAGGGGCATTTTGGTAACTTTTTATTTTCCTCGATTTTCCACCCGATCTTGATCTAAATTAATAATTTCATTCAATTTATCAATTTAGAGAATAAAACAATGTATTTCACGCAATTTATTCATTTTTATATTTTTTTACAAAATTGCCACTAAAGTTTTACTTTTATTCCATTTAGTCCCAAAACAAGAAAATTAATCATTTTTAATGTCAATTTATAACAACCAAATATTAATGGTACCCATATCATCCCATATTTGTAAAAATTTCACGTCAAATCCTTGTACTTTTACTATTTTAACAATTTAGACCTTAATCGAAAAATTCATCAAAAATCACTCAATAAAATACTCTAAAATATCAACCAACACTTCAAATTCATCATTTAAATCTAAAATCACAAGTTTCATCAATGGCAACATTCAAAACCTTTAACAGTTTCAAAATCGAAGGTACGGGCTAGCTGAACCTAGTTGGAACGATCTCAAAAACATAAAAAGTAAAAAAAAAGTGGCTAAAATCACATACCAATTTTGCTTGTGAAGTTGTCGAAACCTCAAAGCTAAGAAAATGGCTTCTGTCCCCATTTACAATCGGTTATCAAGCTTTGAAAAAGATGAATAGAACTTTTGTTTTATTAATTTTAATATAATTATCAATTTACCATATTAACCTTAGTTAATAATTAATTAAAACATCAAATTCATGTCCATTACTTTCCACTAACACCTTGAATAGTATCATTACCATTTAATCACTCAAATCAAATAGTGATTCAATTTTACATCTTTTACAATTTAGTCCTTTTTAATTAATTAACTATCAAAACATTAAAATTTTTCAATGAAACTTTAATATCACTTTAATTACACTCCGTAAATATTTATAAAAATATTTATGACTCGGTTTATAGAAACGAGGTCCTGATACCTCATTATCTAGAACCACTTGACCTTAGGGTCTTACCATTTGAATTTAATAAATCGCTTATAACATAAACTATCAAATCAAAAACCTTTTTAAAACCATATTGGATTCATAAATATTATATAATAATATTTACGAACTTTCTCATCGATTTGGTGGCCCCAAAACTATTATTTTCGACACCACTAAAAAACGGGTTGTTACAACTCTCCCCCTTACGAAAATTTAGTCCTCAAAATTTCTCACTTGATAAAAGCCATCAAGTCGAGTCTTTCTGTCTTCATCTTAATGGTAATACACAGATAAATCATTTATAACTTACTTCGATTCAGAACTCGCATCAGAACTTATAATAAAACTTGATACTATATTTGAACTTAACTAAGCAGCTACGATGTTCTCCTGTCATCACTTTATCATTAGTAGTATATCTACCAAGAAATTCACAGTAATCGTCTATCGAAACGTAACCAAGAAACCCGGATTATCAAACTTTGACTAGTGCTTCTAACATGTTTGCATCTGTAACTTTCAACTGATATTTGTTCCCTTTTTTTCTAGAAAGTGTCAAGCACTATCATTTTTCACAAGTGTGATAGCTTCAACAATCAGGACGACTTTAACTCATAATAACGTTTCTCGATTAGAACTGATATGATAGATATATTTTTGTATCATGTCTTCTAGACTATGAATTCTTCATTCAGACTATCTGTCTATTTACCCGTGAATCCCCAAACTTTATTCCCAGACCTGAGGATAAACTCAAATGCATATAACTCAATTAACTTTTCAAATGAATAATCCGCTCTGATTAAAACAACTGAGTTGATTTTTATCTATCGAATAATAACATTTCTAAATAATCCTTTCTTTTTGTTGTCAAGACAACCTAGACATACAATCTATCATAATTCACTCAGAATACCTATCAAGATTCCTACAAAATGCATTAACTCAAATGAAAAATAACATCCCGTTTTAACTCGTTGACATATATCGAGATTACCTGAGGAATAAAAACCAATATACAGGTTTGAGCTCGATATTCTATCGTCTACAATTTTGTCGATGTCTAACCCTTCACAAAAGCTAGAAAGAGGATATATAATAAAGCTATTTGAATTATTAACATCGAAGCTTTGAACCATTCTGGAGCCACAACCATCAGATGAATTATAACTATAGTGTTATAATAAGACTGATGTTACAACCGTATAGATAGAACAATACCTTAACATCAATATTGTATTCTGAAACAAAAGAGAAAAACAGAATGTAGTTCTAGTAACAACCAGTGCAGAAACACAACCTCTAAAAACCTGAGATCTGTATCATCATGCTTTCATGATCAAACCAGAAATTATAACCGTAACAGATATAATTATCTCCAGCCAATGAATATCTTTTATAGATAAACCATGTCTGATAGATTAAACAACAAAAATGATAAGAAAACCGAGATAATGAAATCTAAGATGTGAAGCTATATTGAATCTTCGAGAATACAACCCATATGGTAAGATAAAGAGATTGATGATACCCCGGAGAAAATCTAGAAGAAGAATATTGCTCATATGCACTGGGACCAGTTGTGACAGAGACAACATAAATTGCATAAATATATAATTCAGAACATCAACAAGTAGAAGAAATAAAATAACATCATACAATTCTTATCACTGAATCTTCTACCGAACATAATAGAATAGAATGCCAAAGAAAGATAGAGCAATACCAATCATAAATCAACCAGACTAACAATATTTTCGTCTAACATTATGGTTAGCTAGCATTCTCTTATGATAAGAATCACCTCTGAAGATGAACTATTACATATACCTCTGAGAATAAATCAACATATAGAATACCCAAAAGAGA
Source organism: Gossypium gossypioides (assembly GCA_013467495.1). Taxonomy (NCBI): domain Eukaryota; kingdom Viridiplantae; phylum Streptophyta; class Magnoliopsida; order Malvales; family Malvaceae; genus Gossypium; species Gossypium gossypioides. The sequence continues at coordinate 12,014,135 of CM025150.1, forward strand.
TCGTCGTATGCTACTCGACTATAACCGCTGCATTCAGATATCTTTATAATTTAAACATTATTCCATTGACTATTACACTTATCATTAATCCTACATTATCCCATTCACTAAAGAAATCAATTTAGAAGAAATTTCGGTTAATACATTCCTTAGATACCATACCTGAATAGGTTGATTACCTGAGAATAACCTCTTTTTCAATAGCAACATTGCGTATTACGAATGATCTTCAGAAAAATCTAATATCTCTTTTAGAACTCTCTTTATTTGCTAACCCATTCTCAGCTTTAACCGCATTATTATTCATTCATCTATTGAACTCTTCGATTTTACACTTATGAGCTTAATCAAGATAAATCTTGTGAATTCCATTGTATAAAATTGTACAAGTGAGGGGGTGAAGGTCGTAAAGCCTCTAAATTTGACTCTCATATAATTACACATAACATAAAATTCATCATTAGCATTCATTATAAAATATTTATTCATACCTTTATGAGTTTCTACTCATCATAAGAAACATTTTTACTCAGATACTTGAGTATCGCATTCAACATTATCAGAATTAGCTCTATTGGAAAACATCTCTGTCTAAAAATGAAACAAACCTCATCAGAGTCGGGAGGTATCACACTATCACAGGTTTTATAATGGCATGTATTTTTAGACTTCACACATGTTACGTTCAGTCTGAGAACCGACTAAATCGTAGCTTTGATACTAATAAATGTAACACCCCTAACCCGTATTCTTCACCGAAATAGGGTTGCGAAACATTACCGAAGTTTAAGTTTCAAATCTATCAAAAATTTTAAAAATATTCAATTCACTATATCAATCATAAAAAAATCAATCAATAACATACATATTGTCCCATATACGAGTCCTTGAGTTCCTAAAAACACATTAGAAACAAGTCGAGACTAAATCAGAAACATATAGAATTTTTTAGGAAAAAGTGAAAATTTTAAAAATTGCAGGAGTCACACAGCCGTGTGGCCAGGCCATGTGATTCACACGGCTGAGAGACACGCCCGTGTCTCAGACCGTGTGGACATTTGAAGTAGGGACACACGGTCGTGTCTTAGCCCATGTCTGTGCCCATGTAACTCTCTGACTTGGGTCACACGGCCAAGCCACACGCCTATGTGTCAAGCCGTGGAACTCTCAAAATGCAACCATTAAACACTTAAAAGGGAACACAGCCGTATCGCCTGGTCGTGTGTCACACACGGCTGAGACACACGCCCGTGTCTCTGACCGTGTGGATGAAAAATAGACCATTTCCAAGCCATTTTTCTCACCCATTCATGCACACACTTATAACCAATTTACCACATGTGATCAAGCATCCCAAAGTACACCAAAACATACAAAAACAAGCTATCCAAATAGGTACATATTCATACGAACAATATGCCCAAAAGGCACCTCAATCACAACAATTAAACATGTATAACTAAATGCTTAGTTTAGCCAAAACTTACCATTTTGTACACATATAAAATCCACACTCATATGTACTTAATTTTCCATTTAACATTTAGCATCATAAGCCATAAATACCAACTACATTTTTAATACCAAAATGACCATGTTCTACTTCCATCATCTAAGCACCATAAAGACTATAAAGTCATCCATCAAAAGGCCACATACATATATCCACATATCAACCAAAAACACCTATACATGTGCATATTTATCCAATTATCAAATAACTTGTTTCCATGCCAAAACATAACATAATTGTTACATAATTACCACACCATATTAGATTCATGCCATATCTAGTTCAAAACCTTTCAAAAGCATACTATATCTTGACCATGTTGAGGTCAATTCATCATATATCACTTGGATCATTCAAACATGCTTTAACACATTATCAAATTAACACATATCAACAAGGCACCAAACATACCAAGGCTACATCACCCAAAGTGTGCCAAATGTTTTGATGCAAAAAGTTAAAGTTGTAGCTTATGCTTCTCAAAAATTGAAACCACACGAGAAAAATTGTACAACATACGATTTGGAACTTGCAACATCATTTCCTATACAGATAAAAGTGTCACATTTTCACTGATCATAAAAGCTTGAAATATTTGATGTCCCAGAAAGAACTAAATTTATGACAATGTAAATGGTTGACATTGTTTACAGATTATGATTTGACTATCGACTACCACCCTAGAATAGCTAATGTTGTTGCGAAGGCTCTAAGTCAAAAGTCATTGTTTGCTTTAAAAACTATGAAAGCTCGTCTGACACTGGTTGATGACGAATCGATTTTAGCTTAATTAAGAGCTAAACGATGTTTTTACATCAGATTTGTGAAGCTCAGAAAAATAATCTTGAATTAGTTGCTAAACAGGAGCAAATCAGGAAATTTCAAGGTATAGAATTTCATATTGGTGCTGATGATAGCTTATACTTCAGAAATAGATTGTGCTCCAAAAAATTTAGAAGTTAAACAAGAGATTTTGCGGGAAGCTCACAGCAGCAGTTACTTGATTCACCCTGGTAGTAATAAAATCTACAGTGATTTGAAACAAATGTAATGGTGGTTAGGTATGAAACATGAAATCTTGGATTTTCAATTGAAATGTTTGATTTTTCAACAGGTTAAAGTTGGGCATCAAGTACCTTCAAGGTTACTACAACCTTTTATGATTCTGAAATGGAAATGGGAATGAGTTTCCACGGATTTCGTGTCAGGGTTATCATTATTGCTAAGGAAGAAATATGCAATTTGGGTTGTTTTCGACCATTTGACTAAATCCGTACATTTTATTCTTTTTCGCACAGATTTTTCACTATAGAGATTATAGAGTTATACGTTTCTAAGATCGTTAGATGCATAGGGTACCCTTGTCGATTATTTCTGATCGCGATCAGCAATTCACCTCTAGATTCTAGGGCAAGTTACATGGAGCTTTGGACACTAAATTGACTTTCAGCACAATGTTTCATCCTCAAAAAAATGGCTAGTCTGAGAGAGTGATTCAGATACTTGAAGATATGCTTCGCTGTTGTATTCTAGAATTCGAAAGTAACTGGGAGAAATTTCTTCAGATGGTTGAATTTGTTTACAACAATAGTTTCCAATCGAGTATTAAAATGGCCTCGTACAAAGCTTTGTATGGTCAAAAGTGCAGAACCCCATTACACTGGACTGAATTGGGTGAGAAAAAGCTTTTGGGTATCTATTTGATCCGTGAAATTGAAGAAAAAGTGAAGGTGATATGAGATTGTTTAAAAATCGTTTTTGATTGTCAAAAATCGTATACTGATTTGAAAAGAAAAGACATCAAGTTCTAGGTTCGCGATGAAGTGTTTTTGAAGGTGTCACCTTGGAAGAAAGTTATTCGCTTTGGCCAAAAAGGAAAACTTAGTCCACGTTTTATTGGTCCATATGAAATTATTGAGAGAATTGGGTCGGTAGCTTATCATTTAGCTTTATCGTTGGAATTGCAGAAAAATCATAATGTTCTTCACATGTCGATGTTGAGATGGCACAAATTTGATCCCTCACATGTGATTTCGTCGGATGATATAGAGCTATAGCCTGATTTTTCATATAGTGAGGAACTTGTTAAAATTCTAGCTTAGAAAATCAGAGGGTTGAGAAATAAATGGATAGTTTTAATTAAGGTTCTTTGACATTGCCATGGAATTAAGGAAGCTACTGGGGAATCGAAAGAAGCAATGAAATTGCAATACCCGAACCTATTCTTTGGTAAGATTTTCGGGGGCCAAAATTCCTTTAGGAGGGAGAGTTGTAACAGTTCGTTTTTAGGGGTATCAAAAATAGTGGTTTGAGGACCACAATTTTGACAAATGAGTTAGTAAGTATTATTTATTTATTATTTACAAGTACTTATTAACGTCGTATTAAATTTTGGTTAGAAATTTTTATTGTTTAGATAGTTAATTAAGTAAAATGGACTAAATTGTAAATGCTACAAAAGTTAGTTCCAATTAGCTAAAGCTATTAACTGGCTATAGGGATATAAATTGGAGGACTTAAGAGGTAATTATACCACTTAAGTAGATCGTGATGGTTTTGGGAGTGTTTTACCATGAAATTAAACTAATTTAAAAAGGGTAAAGTTGTAAATTCATAATTAAGTAAATTAAAACAAACGAAGGCCAAATTACTCATCATCTTCTTCATTTGTTTTTCACAAAACAGAAACACTATAGTTAGAGAATAGTAAGCTTTCGACCATGGCATTTTCAATTGCATGGTATGTAATTTTTGCCCCTTTTTAATGGTTTTTATGTTTTTGTGATCGTTTTAGCTTAATCTAGCTAACCCGGGGGGTAATTCATTAAATTTTTAAATGTTATAGATTATGTCATTGATGATTTTGAAGTGTTTTTGAAGTTTGAATATAGATTATTAAGCTTGGTTGATAAATAGGAATATTTTGTAAAGTAGTTTTTAGTGATTTTAATGTTAAAGGACTAAATTGTTTAAATGGTAAAACTTCATGAAATTGTTGTGAAAACATGATAAATATGGGCTATAGAGAGACCCTAGGAAATCCGGCTAGCATGAGTTTTGCTTAAACGTGGTTAATTTGTAAATTTCGGGTTTATGGGCTAAATTGCTTAAAGGGTAAAATGTTGGGTTATAAGCTCAAGTTTGATTATTTGAGTTGTTTGAATTGATTGATTGATTGATTGAAAATTATTATTTTGATCAAGAAACGAATCAATTGGACTCAAATTGTGTAAAAGCTAAATTAGCGTATTAGTCGCCAGCATCGTATTCGTAACCGTCTTTGTCTAGGTAAGTTTATATATTGATTAAGTTTGTTAATTGTTATTTTGAGTAAATTTTTTATTAACATTTGTGTTATGTATAGGTTAAATTGATTGTTAAATATTGATTGATGATTTGGATTTAATTATAATGTTACCTAAATTGAAGGTTATGATTGAAAATGGGAAATTACATGGTTAAGTAATGGTGATGAATTAATGTGTAAATAATTAAATAATTTGGATAAGATATGGCCCGTTTGAACCTTGTGAATGTTTAGGATACAAATGACATGTTATTAGGGGTTATTACCGTCTCGAGTGCTAGTCTTGGAAGTCCTACCGATCGCTGAAGTCCTGTATTTGTTACAGATTCTCTATAGCTTGTGTGAGCAGCATCGTATAGCCTAACATCCTGACCCACAGCTCGTGTAAGCAGGCCCATTTCACAGCTCGTGTGTGCATTTATAGATACAACTCGTGTGATCATTTTCTCATGTATCCAATGTTATTTCACTGTGGTTCATCGGGTATTAAATGGTATACGAATGAGATATATGAAATGGCTATAGGAAAATTGATTTATGAAAAGGATATATATGAAATTGCTATATGGAATTAGGCATTGAATGGAACGTGTTATATAATATAGACATGAGATAGGTGATTGAGTTACATTTGTTATTTGCGAATATTATATGACATTATATGGTTATAAGTTTTTATATATGTGAACTCACTAACTTGTGAGATTTGTGGTGTGTATAGGAATTGAATGATCTCATGATCTTGATAATGCAATTATGCATGAATTATATAAATTAATCTTATTTGGTAAGTTTACGTTTAATTTTTATACGAACTTACTAAGCATTGATTTCTTACGTTAGTTGCATTCATTTTTTGTACATCATCGGAAAACTTAGTCGATTGGAAGCTAGTCGGAGCACTCACACTATACATTCTACAACTCGGTAAAAGTTTGATCATTTTGAAGTTGGGTTATGAATGGCATGTACTATGAGCTTTTAAGTTCTTTTGTTATGTTAATGTTGTTTAAGCTTCGATTTAAGCGTACTTGTGAATGTGTATATATCTTTTGTTTTGGCTTGTATATATTCATACATATGTGCCTTTGGTTATTTGGTTAATGCTTTTTGGATGTGGTTAAGATATGGTAAAATGTATGTGAATGGAATCGATGAATTAGTATGTTTGGCATATGTATAAGGTAAGTGCTTGTGATCTTTGAGTGTGAATTTAGTTTGGTGTATGAAATGTGGTGCCAATGAGGGCATATTGGTTAGGCACTTAGGATGAATGTCTTGGTATGTTTTAAGTATGTTTAAATGTGTTTTGAAGGTGCGAAAATGGTTAAAATCAGTCTGGTTTGGTACCTAAGAAATGAGTGATGATTTACCTTATTTTCAAAGCCATTTTAGGTACACACGGCCATGTGCCACACACAGTCACTCCACACAACCATGTGGCCTATTAAATTTTGGTATAGGTCTTTCCCACATGGAAACATGTTGTTACATGGCCTAGCGACACGGTCATGTGACCCTATTTTCAAATTGTACACGGTCTGGCCACACAGTCGTGTGACCCTTGTTTTCATTTTTTTTCTATATTTTTCTATTTTGTTTCAGATTAGTCCCTAATTGTTTCCAAATTGATTCTTTGAGGTTTTGTTTACTTGATTTAAAGTCAATTTTTGTAAAAATTCCATGAATGGTGATTGGTTACAATAAATAGTATTTAAGTTAATATCTTATTAATTTTTATGATGTATTGAGATTTAATAGATGTTGTAATACGCCTTAACCCTAATTCGGCAACAAAGATAGGTTAAGGGTGTTACAATGCTAAGAAAGTGCATGCTAAGAAGTTGTTGAGTTGAAATTCTCTCCAAAACGGCTCAAGGAAAAGCATGCGTTAGTGGCCTCTGTCGACCCAATTGAAGGAGAAGAAGAAGTTAAACTTGATGTTAAGACTACAACAGTTACTCTAAAGGTGACCACTTCAGCAGGTCATGCGAGCAACCCATCTAGTTTTCATAAGAAGAATGGTTGATCACTTTCATTTATCCATTGTCTATCACAATCGAGTTGTCTCCAAACTTCGAGTTGAAATCTGAATCATTCAACAAATTTGAGATAGAGAAATTGCTTTATGTAATGATTTGTTAGCACAATCCAAACAACAATGTTTAACATATTTTTTCAATCAAAAAATTCGGTCAAAGAAGAATCGGAAAGGAGATGATATGCTTGTTTTCTATTTGCTCCTACTAATGGGAGATTTTTTTTTTGTTGTTGTTTTGTAATTGTTGTGACAAGTTTTTGAAGTGTCCTGCATAGTGCCAAACAACTAGCACTATAACAGACTTAGTAACTTGCCATGTTTGGAGTTGGAAAATTTTGAAACAAAATCTTTGGGCTTTGAACAATATTGCAGAAGTATGAAAGCTTATCTATGAAATCAATCCATTTGAAACAACTTATCTTGAAGATCAGATTGGGCCAGATTAAGCAATCAAATCCCTTAAATTATGGAAACTGGATCAGGATAGCATTAAAGACATATCTATAACAATCCATTTTATATTGCTCTTTATTATTATATTATATTATATTATATTTTCTAGTTTAGCTATTATTAGTAAGGGATCGAATTGTAATTGATCTAATATGTTAGCAAGTCTCAAAACTCTTATATAATTGGGATACTTTTATAAGTTTTGTACTAATTATTGAGAGCACTTATTTGTTCATTGAGGAATATATTTTTGTAAGTGCATCTAAGAGAGTAAACAAGTTTTTTTGCTTACCTTACTACTAAATTTTTAAGGGGAGAACTTAGAGGTGAGTGATCTCGATTTTTAAGTACAAAAGTAAGGTTGCTATATCAGGGTGTGACAGGACTTGAATCACTTGTTGTATTGGATTGAAAGATAGTGAATTTACTCATTAAGTTAGTCTTCGCAAACATTAGGATTCTAAACTACGTAAACAATCTAGTGTGTTATCATTTTTGTTGTTCTTGTTGTAGTGCCACCTTCAGTGGGCACTATCGCTTTTATATTATAGAGAATTGGGTTATTCCTTAGTTTGATATACGACAGAGTTATGAATTAAAATATCAGGCGAAATATAGATTTAGATAAAAAAATTAAATTTATTTAAAATATGAATTGAATTCAGATTGAAAGATTTAAATATTTATTGTGAGAGTTTAACTTGATTCATTTTTTGGTTTAAAATATATTTTTTTTATGTTACTTTATATATTACGGAAAAATAAATTATATTAGTAGATGAATCTAAACATGTCTTTAGTCTAATCAGAAATGAGCAAATCAGTTAAAAGACTAATATGTCGTCTCTTGAGTCCAATTGAGGAGATGCTTTTGTCTTGGGCATTAAAGCAAATGACTCCCAAAAGATAGAGACCTATAGATGTGACTGACTAGACTGGTAGTATATTGGACTAGACCCAAGAAGAATAGATCCTGAATTTGTTTATAGATTTATTCACTTGTGACATTCATAGTGTGGCATACCTAAATCCTGAGTGGTTAATGGACTATGTATGCATGACTCGTACACTTTGATGTAAGTAAAAGTCTAAGTTCAAATAGATAAGAAACCGAAAGTTGGTGCGTTGGGTGTATGACTTCTACAGTCTGTATCGTCATTCACAACAGTGGAATTCATAGCCCGAGACATAGGTAAATAATATACTCTCATTGGCATTACATGGTCGATGAAAAGTAAACGTGGCCATGGTTCGTTCGTCTTTGTGATGGATGACTTAATCACTATTTGATAGTGATTGACTTTTAATAAAGAGAGATGTAATGGTTACCATGAGATAAAATAAGATTATATTGGGAGAACGAATATTATCCCAAAGAGATTAAGGATGTCATATGAGGGTAACACACTTATAATAAGGTCATTGGACGAGCACTAATCAAATTACTATGTAATGGTATGTCGTTGAGGAGAGTTCGGTCACGGTATTATAGTGGAATGATTTCATGACTAAATGAGTTTATAATTAATAGGAGAAAATGATACGTGCATGGATGGGTGAAATTTATTAAATTTCATTCATCGAATGTGCCAATTTTCAAGTTTGGGAAACTAGCAGACTTGCGATGATTTTTTGGATGGGATCCTGGCTTTTTTGGGCTGAGATGTCTTCATGGCGTTCGAAGATCTATCTCTTAACTTCGAAACACACTTTGAAACACCGATTTTAAGTTTAGGAGCTCAAGTTATTAGAAAAGTTGTCTTCATTGCTGGAATGACTTCATGACTAAATGAGTTTATAATTAATAGGAGAAAATGATTTTTTTTTCCTGCTTCCTCCACCCCTCCTTTATCATAAAAGCTGGAACTTAATTATAAATCATTTGAGCCTTAATTGTATATGTCCAATCGGTCCCTCCAAAATGGAAATGAAAATGAGAAATGAATTCATTTAGAAATGAACAAGGATTTCTCAAAAATGATTTTAAGATTGAGTTTATGTTTTTAAGCCATTTTAAAGCCCGAAAATGAAAATAAATCATATGATCATCGTGAACAAGTTGAATGGTGAAATATTAAATATAATTTCTCAGAAACTTTATCAAGGATAAAATCGTCATAATTTTATCAAGGGTAGAATTAAGATGAGAAGATTATTTAATTAAATATAAATATTAAA
>CM025150.1:12027594-12052287 GCA_013467495.1 Gossypium gossypioides
AAAATTCTCACGACCACCTAATTTAATTCCACATCGAATAAATTGACTCAATTAAATTATTTTCAAAGTCGTAGAATTTTCTTCTGATTCAAATGTAGTCTGATTGAGCTTTTGTTGAGCTACCGAAGGGACCAATCAGACATATACAATTAGGCTCTAGTAATTGCAATTATGTCCAGAAGTATCGTTCCGATAATTCACAATTACTTAATCATGGAGTCAACCCATAAAGAGTACCATGATTGGAAACTTCTTATTATATACTCTTTACAAAAATAATTTATCCAACTGTTTTGTCCAATGACCTTGTCATGTGTGTGTTACCCTTATATGATATCCTTGATTCCTTTGAGTTAAATCTATTTACTCAATACAATCTTATTTTATCTCATTGTCACCATTGTGTCTTCTTCATGATTAATATGATCACTGTCAACAAATGACTGTGATAAATTACTCATTCGAGAACAAGAAATTTGTGGCCACGTTCCATAATTATCAATCCACACAATACCAATGAGAAGATATCATTAACTCTTTAATTGAGCTATGAATTCCACTATTTCTAGTAAAGTCATGCCATACACAAGTCATGTACCCAACATACTACCTATGGGCTCAATCATCTTTAGTGTATAAGCCTCCACTTATATCAAAGCAAATGAGTTGCATACGCGTGGTCAGTGACTAACTCAAGATTTAGGTAAATCACACCATGAACATCACAAGTGAAATAATTCACAAATGGATTCAAAATTAATTCATCTTTTACCAATAAATACATCTATGTCTCTACCCGTAGAGTCAACTGGTCCGCTAGCCAAGACTAGCCATCTCCCCAATTAAAATTATAGATGACATAATAATCCTTCTCAGTATTTGAATCAAATGTTCACTTCGATTCGTTTACGGGATTACAGACTTATTTAGATTATCTACTAAAGTAAGTTGTATTTCTCGAAATGTAAATGTTCTTACAATGCCACTTATCTTTAGTTTGAACTTAGACAATCAATGAGCTAATATTTGCTTCTCACAATTTCGCTATGAATGCAAAATATAAAAGACAGAAATACAAAAGATATAATAGTGAAATGTGAAGTTAACTTTATTTATTTATCGTTCAAATAAATAGAAAATAGTTACATGTTTACTACAATATGGGCTCAATTCCCAATAAATTCCCACTTCCCCTAGTGAAGTAAATGTGTCATGTTTCGTATTCCCATATCCTTGACGTGTTTGTTAAAACTCCTAGTTATAAGAGTCTTAGTAAACGGATCTGCAATGTTATCTCAAAAGCTACTTTCATCACATCTACAATTCCTTCAGCTACTGCCTCTCGTATCAAGTGATATTTTTTATTAATGTGTTTCGTCCTCTTGTGACTTCTTACTTCCTTGGCATTAGCTATTGCAACTTTATTATCACAATACAGTGCTATATCTTTTTTCATACCAAGAATGACTTCAAGATCGGTTAAGAACTTTCAAAGCCAAATTGCTTCTTTCGTTGCCTCAGAAGGAACCACATACTCGACCTCCATGGTAGAGTCAACAGAGCAAGTTTTTTTTACACTTTTCCATACTATGGCCTAGAATGAATACATTTCCCAATCAGTTTCCTCGAATCTTTACAGGCTTGGAAGTCTGAGTCTGTGTATCTGATAGGAGTAACGTTCTCTCCATAATACACAAGCATATAATCCCTGGTTCTTTTAAGATATTTTAATTTATGCTTTAGAGCTTGCCAAGGCCTGAGACCTAGATTCGCTTGATATCAACTAACCATTCCTACTACAAAACAAATATCTGGACGTGTGCAAAGCATTGCATACATAAGGCTTCCAACTACCGAAGCATATGGAATCTTACTCATATACTCTATTTCTTTCGCTGTCTTAAGATAATCAACTAAAGAAAGATGAAAACCTAATGCAGTCGGTTGAACATCTGGCTTCGTATCGGTCATTGTAAAATGTTTTAATACCTTATCGATGTATGAAGCTTGAGATAGAGTTGTCGTTTTATTCTTTCGATCACTAAGGATTTGAATTCCAAGAATATAACTAGCTTCACCCAAGTCTTTCATGCAAAACTGTTGAGCTAACCATAGTTTAACCAATCACAATTCTCCCACATCATTTCTAATAAGTAGAATATCATCAACATACAAAACAAAGAAAACCATCTTTTGTCCTTTATATGCTTATAAACACAAGGTTCATAGTGTTTTGCTTAAACCCAAAATTCTTGATCATTTGATCAAATCTTTTAATCCATTAGTGGGACGTCTGTTTAAGTTCATAAATGGATCTTAGCAGTTTGCAAACTTTCTGCGTCTTTCCTTTGACAACATAGCCAGTGAGTTGAGCCATGTAAATGGTCTCATCAAGATAGCCATTCAAGAATGTTGTATTGACATCCATTTCCCAAATCTCATAATCGAGAGTAGCCACAATGGATAAGAGTATGCGGATATACTTGAGCATGGCTACCAGAGAAAAGGTCTCATCATAATCGATGTCTTATTTTTATGTGTAGCCTTTTCCTACAAGACTAGCTTTGTGTGTTTCCACTATCCCCTCCACATTTATCTTATTCTTGTAGATCCACTTACACCTTATGGGTTTAATCCCAATCGGTAAGTTTACAAGTTCCTACATATTATTAGATTTCATAGAATCCATGGCCTATTTCTAGACCTTAGAATCAACGCCCAGCATAGCCTCCTCATAAGTGAGTGGATTATCATCCTCATTATTGGCTTCCGTATTATAAATACTACCATCATAGATGAAAAATTCTGGTTTCTTAGAAACTCTCCCACTATGATGGATTCCCCTATGCTATTGATCGTTTGTAGGTCTTTTTACAACTTTCTCGAGAATTAAACTTGGTGATTGTTCTGCCACTCTCAAAAGTTCCTCGAGTACCACTTTACTCCGAGGCTTAAACTTATCCATGTAGCTTTCTTCGAGGAAAGTAGCATTAGTAAAAACTCCAATCATATTATCTTTCAAATTGTAGAATAATCCTCCATTTGCTCCTTTTGGATATCCTACAAACATGCACAATTCTGTTCGTGTATCAAACTTCTTTGCATCCTTATCCAGAACGTGTGCTGGACAATCTCATATTCTAAAGTGATTTAGAGCGGGTTTCTTTCCATGCCACAGATCATAAGGTGTCTTATAAGCAAACTTGGTTGGCACATCATTCAGAATATAGCAAATCGTTTGTATCGCATATCCCCAGAAGGAAGTAGGGAGTCGTGAATAGTTTAACATTGAATGAACCATGTCAAGCAAGGTTCTATTCCTTCTCTCAGCTATGCCATTCTGTTGTGGAATGCCCGACACAGTGCAATGTGGAATTAAGTTTATTTATTTCTTTATTCATCGTTCAAATAAATAAAAAATAGTTACATGTTTACTACAATATGGACACATTTCTCAACAGAAGCTTGCTACAGGACTTGCTAAGAGTGTTAAATTTGAACCTGAAATTGAAGCTAAAGCTTTTGTAGTTTGTGAAGGAATGGAAATTGCAAAAAGAATTGAAGTGTGGAGGGTCATAATTGAATTTGATTATTTGAAATTGGTTTAGGATTTTAATGATGTGTATAAAGAGAATAGATGAAGGATATTCCATTATATACAGAGGATAAAAGATAGCAGTGCATGTTTTGAAGAGTTTATCCAACACCCTATGCCCGACTCGACCCCTGGATCCAGGTACAGAGCTTCACAAGTTGACCCGATTTGAAAACACACTTTCTTCTCTTCTTTGAAGATCAAACCATTATCCATTTTGGCAGATACCCCTTTTTTCCAAAGCAATATTCCTTTAGTTTAAGACCATTTGTATTTTTCTTTTAAAGCACTATTTTAAAATATCAACCCGCCATGTTTAAAGATTAAAGGTTTGTGGATTAATCCTTGGCGGCTATCTAAATTATCATCAATGAATCATAAATAACGTTATGTCGTCAAGGCTTCCATTCAACATACAACATTTTCAAAATAACATTCAATACAAATTAAAAAATCCAAAACGGTGGTTTCTCACAATTGACCTAACACCCCCCTATAATTACATCTTAACCACGCAATTAAGAAGGTTCACAAATGGTTGTAGATTTGGCTGCATCCCTTTGATCACCACGCTTATCCTAAGAACCTGAAAAGAAGAATAAACTAGGTAAGTTCATAAGAACTTAGTAAGTTCCTGGGAAGAACAATCCCACCAGGATATCAATCAGACATTAAAAGAAAAGAGATCCAACTAGTATGTCAAATTTGGCGGATAGAATACTCTGACCGATAGATCAACTAAAAGACAACACTATAGTCAAGCTCAGCCTATTGGCGTATAGCACAAGTTTCTAAACTTGTATAAGACAGTCACAAGCACATCTACTCCGTGAATACACCACTTGTGTGGACTACCATTTAAGATTGACTAGCTCACTATTTATATTTTTATGTAACATGAACTACCAAATGCACCCTTCTTCCACGTACTCTCTTCCTTGTCCTAGCTTCTAATCTTGGTTCCCAAAGAACCCATTTTTTTTGTATCCTTATATCCTTTCATTTGAGTTTTTTAACAACATCACCTCTATATCCTCCTAACTCCCCTCATTGAATGAACATATGAGTGTTCCCCCGCAAAGATAGTTTTTCACCAATCACAGTTGGCATCTAAGTGTCATACAAGAGGAAAAATATTTTATCTTGTGTCTTCAGTATCATAAAATAAAACATCCCTCCAGTACTTTCTCACACTCATCTGGATACGGAGCTTGTGCACCAAGGAAAGAGTACTCATACCGTGTGTATACCAGGTTTTCCAAGTCTGTTTAACCGTATTTAACCATGCATGCACTAACTCTTTGATTAGGGGTTCTCAAACATGAACACTATAAATAAATGACAAAGCCACTTACCCGGTTGTGTTGTACTTGGGAGTAAACGATTTAAAACATATACTAGACACAAAGTATATAAGAACTCACCATAATACTTTACTTAGAGCTTTGTCTACTCTACTAGTTCTTTCCCTTTATTACTAAGACCTTGTCTTGTTTCTTTAGATAAAATAATGAAAAAACTTTTCTAATCATAAAAAATGACCAAGAACTTATAATACAGAAAGAATCTATAGACATGCAAACACCTTATAGTTAAAAGTTTTCGTCCTAACTAATATTCTAAGAGATTCTTACCCATCCTTTCATAATTTAGTTTCTATCTATTTGGTAAATGTTAAAGGAAGGTTTAAGAAATTACCAGCAAGCAACTAACACGAAAGTTCTCTTTAAGTTTTTACAGTTAACACCCTTGTTAGCAAAGAAGAACTCTCTTAGTTCCTTCGATGATAACAGAGTCTAGTGGAGAGAAGATTTATGAATCCGCTATCACATTATCCTATTTATAGATAGCCCATGTCTAAATCTCAATCAGGATTATCTCTAATCATTACTCATTCTCATACGCTTCCACTAATTATCACATCCTACGAGGCTCTACAAGTGTCCTAATTACTGACACGTTGCCTCCACTAGGACACCAGGTGACCTACACTTATCCTGCTAGACATTGTACTTATTTAAGTAACGACTCTAAAAGACACACCGGTTGCGATCTTATTAGTGGGAAAGTTCACCTAATAAGGTCCTCGCCCTAACTATAATCTCGTTATCACCCTAATTGGGGCTCTGCAGTATTTGCGAAGTTCTTCATAGTAATTCGCCATGAAGCTACTCACCTTATCCAGCTTAAGTTTCAAAACTTACATGGTTTTCGTCAGTGAAATCTCCCAAATCGATTCGATTCGCCAAACCAGGATGTGACAACTCCCCCACCCTAAAAATAAATTTCCTCATCAAAATTTTGTACCTATGAAGAGGTGCGGGTATTAATCTCTCATGGTGCTTTCCTTCTCCCATGTAGCTTCCTCTACCTTATGGTTCCACCATAGTACTTTAACCACAGGAACCTCTTTGTTCCTGACCATCTTAATTTCCCTATCCAAGACACATACAGGTTCTTCTTCGTATGACAAATTTGGTTCTACCTCCAAAGTTTTCAATTTAAATACATTATTCGGATTAGAGTGATATTCTCACAACATTGACACATGGAATACGTCATGAATTTTAGATAATTCTGGTGGGAGGACTAAACAATATGCTACTGGCCCAATATGCTTCAAAATTTTGTAAGGTCCAATGAACCTCGGGCACAATTTCCCCTCTAATCCAAAGTGAATAATATTTTACCAATGTGAAACTTTAAGGAAAAATTTATCGCCGACTTCATAAAACATATATTTCCTTCGTCTGTCCATATACGCCTTTTGACGATCTTGAGCAACCTTTAAGTGATTCATGATGGCCATAATTTTTTTTTCGTTTCACAGACTAAGTTTAGGTCAAATAACTTTTTCTTACCAAGCTTCATCCAACATATCAATGATCGATATTTTCTTCCATACAGCGCCTCCAAAGGAGACATGCCCAAGTTGGCATGATAACTATTATTATAGGCAAACTCCTTCAAAGGTAAATAGTTTTCTCAATTCTTCTCAGATTGTCTGTCGGTCTGTGGATGGCAAGTGATATTGAACCAAAGTTTGGTTCCTAAAGACATCTGTAATTGTTTCTAGAACCTCAACATAAATTTAGGATCTTGTTCTGACACAATTGAAGAAGATATGCAATGTAAGCGAACTATTTCCAAGATGTATAGCTCCATTAACTTTTCCAACAAGTAGTTCCTTTGCACTGCCACAAAATGAGCTGACTTCTTCAATCAATCTACGATTATCCAAACAACATTCTTTATAGATGTATTAGTGGGTAACCCCGAAAAAAACTCCGATATCGCCTTTCTCATTCCTAGCTACCAAAATAAATTCTTCAAATTTCTATACATCTTTACACTTTTAGGTGAAAGGAATAGGGTCCTTGATGAGCCTCTTTCATAATTTCCTTTTTCAGACTTCCTTCATTGGGAACATACAGCCTTCACATGAAGCCAAATTCGATACAGTCTTCCGTCTCAAAGCATCGGTAACCACATTAGCCTTACCTAGATGGTATTTAATGGTCAAGTCATAGTCCTTTAACAACTCGACCCATCTTTAATCTCCTTACATCTTGTGGTCAAAGAATATACGACACTTCTTCCCATTGTGATAATGCCTCTATATCTTTAGGGCTAACACCACAACTGCTAACTCCGAATCATGAGTTGGGTTATTCCTCTCACGAGGATTGAGTTGGTGTGACACGTATGCAATCACATTTCCTTTCTACATGAGCACACATCGTAACCTATTCAAGGATGCGTCTATAAATACAACGTATTCTACCCTCGATTATGGCTGACTTAACACTAGGGCTTCAGTCAACATTATTTTTAACTCATCAAAAATTAACTAACATTCTTTAGTCCAGTGGAACTTCTCATCTTTCTTTAGCAACCGTATCAATGGCATTGCTATTATAGAGAACACATTCACGAACCTCCTGTAATAACTCACCAATTCAAGGAAACTGCATACCTTAGTAACGTTTTCAAACGGATTCTAATTAAGTACAACCCTTATATTCTCGGGATCTACTTTGATTCCTCCTGTACAGATAATATGGCCTAAGAAATGGACTTCCTTCAGCCAAAATTGGCGCTTGTTGAATTTGGCGTACAATTTATTCACCCGAAGAACACTTAAAATTATCCACAAATGTTCCTAATGCTCAGCCTCACTCTTTGAGTAGACTAGAATGCCATTAATGAAGACAATGACATAGCGATCAATGTAAAGCAATAATACTCTATTCATCAGATCCATGAAGACTATTGGCGCATTAGTCAAACCAAAGGGCATTTCTAAAAATTCATAGTGACCATAACGTGTACGAAATGTTGTCTTCAGAATATCATCCCCTTTTATCTTCACCTGATAATATCCAGACCGTAGATCGATCTTTGAAAACACCTTAGCTTCACTGAGTGGTCGAACAAGTCCTCAATCTTGGCAATAGATACTTGTTCTTTATGGTTACCTTCCTTAGCTGCCTATAATCAATACATAGTCGAAGGGTTCCATCCTTTTTCTTAACAAACAGTATTGGCGCACCTCATGATGAAACACTTAGTCTGGTGAACCCCTTGACCAACAATTCTTGCAGTTGAATTTTTGACTCCTTGAACTCTACCGGGGATATTCAATAAGGCGCACTTGAGATAAAGACAGTTCCTGGTGTCACATCAAGAGGGAATTCCACATCTCTAATTGACATAATCCTCGATAATTTGTTAACAATGACGTTAGGAAATTTGTTCACAATGGGTACTTGTCCGAAGTCTTCTTTCACTATCTTGGAATCTAGGATATGTGCCAAATAGCCGTCTCCACCCTTAACCAATGACCTTTGGGTTGAAATTTTTGAAATTCTATAAGGCACTTGAGATAAACACCTTATCGCCGTTGGCTGATATTAACCATTCCCCTCGGGATTTGCACTCAACCACAGCACATGCCTTGTCAGCCAGTCTAGTCCAAATATGGCATCGAACTCATGAAAACTTAAAAGCATCAAATCCACCAGAAAAACATGTCCACCATAACTTAGTGAACAGTTTTTTACCATTCTTTTTACCATAGTACTCTGGCCTAGAGGATTTGTGACTAACATTCTAACCTTTGTGAGGGTAATTCTAAGACTCCGTCCGATCACAAACTTATCACAAATATAAAAATGGGTCTATCAATGCATATATGTAGGTGTCAAATAAAGAAAAGTTACTCGTAATAACATAGTGGGCTTCGACATCCTCCTTTGCCTATATGACGTACACCATGGCTGAAGCTTTTGGGTTGGGTCTAGTTCTATTCCTTCTTGGGGTTCCCTGAACCGATCTTAATTTAACCATCGTCCCCGATTTTACCTTTGGTAGGGGTTTTCTACCCACCTATACAGATTGCTCAATATCCCTTCTACTCTTATGGGACATTCTTTCCTATAATGGTCCTGGGCTCCACAATTAAAACATCTTCTAGTGACCCTCATGTACTGGCCATAGACATAGCGTGGTGTACACTCTTTTTTCATTAGACGCCTTCAATGTGTGACTCCCTGGCTGGGGCAGTAGAATAACCTGTGACATATATGGATCTTTTGAACCCAGCAATGGACACTACACCAGAAGCTACATGTTCGCTCATTTTCCTATCCATGATCCTATTTCTTTCTTGAATGGTTGCTTCCATTCTTTGGGCCTTAGCGAACAAGGCGGCAAAGTCTCTAATCTCGAGGGCAAATAGTAGTACCCTCAATTCCTCATTCAGACCTCCTTCAAACCTAATACGCAGACCTTCCTCGTTTGGCACCAAATCCTTAGTGTACTTGCTTAGCCTAATAAACTCATTTTCATACTTAAACACTGCCATTTTCCCTTTTTTGAGTTCCAAAAAGTCCTTCATTTGTTCAATAAAGAGTCCATTGACAATCTTTTCCTTAAACTTCCTTAGGAAAAAGTCTCAATTCACCAAATCTCTTAGGACCATGCTAGATATTGTGGTCCACCACTGATATGCCTCATCCTCTAATAGAGAGATAGTGTAACTTAAAGTCCTAGTTGGGAGCACTGCAGCTCCTCAATCACCTGACAAACTTGAGAATTCTAGTTTTCTGCTACAACTAGGTCATCCTCTTTACTACATTGAAACTCTTTAGCACCCTGTTTGTAGATGGTCTCCAGTGAGTCCCCTCTAGACACTAACATAATTGGAGCTAGAGGTGCACGGTACGTTACCTGTGCAACCTCTGTTGCCCCCGCTATCTTCACTTGTCTCATTGATTCGTCATGGCATTTGTTGGATGAGGTTTGGGTAGCTCCCATGTAATGTTCAAACCATTGTTGCATAACGTGCCCTATCATCTCCATTAAGGCATCTCGGCCCTCGGTTACTAGTACTTCCTTAGTGAAAGATGGTGTAAGGTTGCTCATATGTGGATGAGCTTTACTTTGTATTTCCTCACTCTCATCTTTCCTAGCATTCACCAGCATGCTTCTTTCTTTACTACAATATACACAATTTTAATTAGCGCTACTATGGGAAATACAACATAATATAGGTAACATGTATTGCAAGGTTTCTAACTGACATTGGTTTTTAAGAATAGGTTAAACTAAAGCTCTGATACCAACTAAATTTATAACACCTATGCTCGACCTGATCCCCGAATCTTGTTACAGAGCATCACAGGTTGACCCGATTCGAAAACATAACTTTCTTCTCTTCTTTAAAGATTAGACCATTATCTATTTTAACGGATACCCCTTTTTTCCAAAGCGGTATTCCTTTAGTTTAAGATCATTTGTATTTTTTAAAGCGTTATTTTAAAATATCAACTTGTCACATTTAAAGATTAAAGATTAGAGGATTAATCCTAGGTGGCTATCTAAATTATCATCAATAAATCATAAATAGCATTATGTTGTTAAGGCTTTCATTCAATATATGACGTTTTCAAAATAACATTTAATACAAATTAAAAATTTTAGAATGGCGGTTTCTAACAGTTGACCTAACACCCCCAACAATTACATTTTAACCACACAATTAAGAAGGCTCACATATGTCCGCAGATTTAGTTATATCCCTTCGATCACCACACTTATCCTGAGAACCTAAAAGGAAGAAGAAATTGGGTAAGTTCGTAAGAGCATAGTGAGTTCCTAAGAAGAACAGAGGATAACACCACAATCATGCTCTGTCTATTAACGTACAACATGGGTTTCTAAACTCGTACAAAATAGTCACAGGCACATCTGTTCCGTGAATACACTTGTGTGGACTATTTAAGACTGGCAGGCTCACGGTTTATGTTTTCATGTAACATGCACTACTAAATGCATTATTTTTCCACCTATTCCCTTTCTTGTGCAAGCTTCTGATCCTGGTTCCCAAAGAACCTATTTTTCCTGTATCTTAATATCCGCACATCTGAGCTTTATAACAACATCACCTCCATATCCTCCTAACTCCCCTCCATCTATGAACACATGAGTGTTACCCCGCAAGGTTGGGTTTTCACCAATCACGATTTGCATCTAAGTGTCATACCAGAGGCAAAATATTTTATCCTACGTCTTCGATATCATAAAATACAAGATCCCTCCGATACATCCTCTCACCCATTTGGATACGGAGCTTGTGCACCAAGGAATGAGTACTCATACCGTATGTATACCAGGTTTTTCGGGTCTGTTTAACCATATTTAACCATGCATACACTAACTCTTTGATTAAGTATTCTCAAACATGAACACCAGATACAAATGACAAAGACACTTACTTGGTTGTATCATACGTGGGAGTAAAGGATTTAAAATAGGTACCAGACACAAAGTACAGAGAAACTCACCAGAATACTTTACTTAGAGCTTTGTCTATTCTACTGGTTCTTTCCCTTTTTTATTGAGACATTTTCTCGTTTCTTTGGTTAAAATAATGAAACAACTTCTTTGATCATAAAAAATGACCAAGAACTTATAATACAGTAGGAATCTATAAACATACAAACACCTTTTGGATAAAAAATTTCGTCCTACCCATTATTTTAAGAGATTCTTACCCATCCTTTCGTAATTTAGTTGATATCTATCTGGTAAAGCTCAAAATAAGGTTTAAGAAATTACCAATAGGTGACTAACACGAAAATTCTCTTAAGTTCCTTTCCTAGTTCCTTCGATGATAATAAAGTCTAGTCATAAATCTTCTCTCCACTGTCACGTTATCCTATATATAGATAACCCATGTCTAAATCCCAATCAGGATTATCTATAATCATTACTCATTCTCGTACGCTTCCACTAATTATCACATCCTACAAGGCTCTATAAGTTTCCTAATTACTGATACAATGACTCTACTAAGATGCCAGGTGACCTAAACTTATCTTGCAAGTCATCGTAATTACTTAAGTAACGACTCTAAAAGAAACACAGGTGGCGATCTTATTAGCAGGAAAGCTCGTCTAATAAGGTCATCACCCTAACTGCAATCTCGCTATCACTCCAACTAGTTCTCCGTAGTATTGGAAAAGTTCTTCATAGCAATCCACCACGAAGCTACTTACCTTATCCGGCCTAAGTCTCGCAACTTAAGTGGTCTTTATCAGTGAATTCTCTCAAACCGGTCTGGTTCACCAAACTAGGGTGTGACAATTTAAATGTACTTAGATATGTAGATAAGCAAATAGAGTTGTAAATTGGACAACAAAAGAAGCAAAAAAGAATATGTATAGTGTCAATTGGGTGGAACCACTCCCATCTTCTATTGCCAACATTTTGAACAAAGATGGGCTGCCAGCTCCCCCATAAAGTGTTTACCTTTTTGGTCATAAATTTAAGGACATTACAAGTGTTTGTTGTTTTCTCATTCTTAAAGCTAGAATGTTTGTTGTGTTGATGTGTACTGTTGGTTTTCTTTTTAATAATATTTTCTTTTTATAGGGAAAAAATCAAATTTAATAGATTTAAATAAAGTACTATAAACATTTGTGAGCATTTGTGAGCCTTGGTTTCATGATTCTTAGCCAGAACACACAGAATCAATCAATCAATTTTGAAACTATTAATTACTTTTTACAGAAGATTCGAAAAAAAAAATTTAAACATTAAATAGATATTTTTTAATCTAAAATTTAAGTTATTTTTATGGGACAAATAATTAATAATGTATATGTACTTAGTATATACTGACATGGAAATTCTTCTCTTTAGCTACTTCTATTTGTCATTCTTTTTTCCCTCTTATATAAAACAATTTATTTCTTAGGGTAAAAGACATTTATTTCTATCAAAAAGTGGTTGGAAGAAGTGGAAGTGGATTTCTTTTCTAGGTATTTGGACCAAGTTCAAATTATAAAGTTGGCACTATTGAGAAGACTTTACCTGAATATCTCCCTAACCCAAATAGTACTAAATTTAGATCGTAAAATAAATGAGAACACTTGTGTTTATACAATAAAAAAAGACATTTATTTTTCAAGGTTTACTATAAAATGTACTTTCTTTTAGAAAAAAAAAGTGCACATCGAACAACAAAGCAATCCAAAAAAGAATACATGGTCTAAATAGGCCTGATCAGCCTCAGGCGTTACGAAGTAAAACACGATCGCACCATAATTAGACAACTTAAAGATCAGACCACAAGAAACATAAGGGTAACGGTGAAAGATCATGTGCAAAGCCCTAACATTGTAAAACAAAAAGAATATATATTAACTCTTATCAGTTGCAGTCTTCGTCATTGAGGTGGCTTTCAAATTCTCCAATCTTGATGTCAAGGACATGAACCATTTATCATTGAGTCCACAATCCAAAATTGGGGAACAGGAGATTAAAAACATAATTCTATGTATTTGAGATATTACCCACCTAGCGCAATCACAATGGTTTGAAGAATATACAATAAATTAGGAAAAAAATTCTCATAAACCCTCTTAATATCTATTTACTAAGTAAATTTCAAATAAAAAACCAACGACACCCTTGTTATTATTTATCTATATATTTTTACTTATTTTATTTATACCTTCATTCTTAATTATAAAATAATGTAAATAATTGGGGTCTGCCCTAAAGTGGCATGTTTTAGTCTAGCAAGTCTAGGGTTTATCGACTGGAATTCTTCAATTTGTTCTCATTGTTTTCTTTTGCGATGGATTTTTTACACCAACAAATAAAATTCTCTTGACTAAACAGGGTCTTTGCGTTTTCTATTTGAAATTCTAAATTGTTTGAATGAATCAAATTTCAATACCTAGGTAAGCTCTGTTCTATTGAGTCATGGCAAAAGAGATATCGATGGAGAAAGAATTGGAAGAATTAAGTCTAGAGGAAGAAGAGGGTGAAGGGATACAATTTACAGTGGAGATTAGGCCACAGAAACCTATTTATGAGATGTGTTTAGTTGGTTGTTGTCTTTCGTTTCTTTTATAAGGTTGATGTAGAGAGGGTGATGAATGGAACGCCATGGATTTTTAATAATCATCTTCTTTTACTCCATAGATTACAAGAGCGTGATGATCCAAATTTGGTACGGTTGTTTTATGCTGACTTTTGGGTGCAAGTTCATGATCTTCCATCAGGTTTTTTCTATGATTGTGTGGCAAAACAACTAGGGGATTTTGTTGGGAAGTTCTTGGAACATGAAAAAATAGATTAATCAAGATTATCAGGATTTTATGCATACTAGAATCTAAATAGACGTTAGAAAACCATTAAAGAGGAAGAAAAAGATTATGATTTCTCAGTCTACTTTTGTTTATATGAAATTTCGATATAAAAAATTATCCTTATTCTGCTTCCTGTGTGGGTGCTTGGGGCATGGTGATAAGTTTTTTCGAAGGAGGATTAATCTAGGTCTAAAAGAAGTGAAGTATGGATGGGATATTTCTTTAAGGGCACAACCACGACGAGCTAGTATCATACCAAGTGTATGGTTGAGGAAGGATAAGTTGGGAAGGAATTTTGAGGAAGCTGGTGGTAAAATAACAGCAATGAATAATAGTAATAGAGAGTGTAATCTTTATCTACAACAAAACCAGGGTTTTATTACCCAAACCCTAGGACTTAATTTAGAATGTAGAAATAAGCGAGATAAAGGAAAGGGAATTGTATTGAATATTGAGGAGAAGGGAGAGGATATGGAAGACGATAGTGAGGAAATATCTTTGGAGATAGACAAAGGAAAGAAAAGGCATAGGTCTAACAACCATGTATTAGGTCGATTTTTATCAAAAGGGGAGGATGGACTAGGAGACCAAAGGGGAACTAATTGCACAAATCTGATATCGGCGACTATCAATAGACAAGCTGAACGACTACAATGAAAATTCTTAGTTGGAACGTCCGTGGATTAGGGAGTCCACGGGGCGTTAGAAGGCTTTAACATGCATTGAAGTTTAATAGTCCCCAAATAGTCTTCCTTATAGAGACAAAAGTTGACAAGTATCGAATGAAAAGAATTAGACGGCGGTATGACTTTCAATTTGGCATTGATGTACCGGCAATTGGAACACATTGTGGGCTGAGCCTTGGTTGGAAGCATGAAATATCAGTGAGTTTGAGAACTTTTTCTAATAACCATATTGATTCTGACATTGATAATTTTGAAGTTCGGGCTAAATGGTGAATGACTGGATTTTATGGTGCCCCGGAGGCACAGGGAAGGGGAGAGACATGGGACCTTTTGAAGATGTTAGGTAGAGAGAAAGTCATGCCTTGGTTAGTCTACAGGGACTTTAATGAGATCTTATACTCTTTTGAAAAAGAAAGGGGTTTGCTTAGAGATGAAAGGCGTATAGAGGAATTTCGAACTACTATTAATATATGTCGACTTGAAGATGTGGGCTTTACGGGTAAATGGTTTAAGTGAGTGAGAAAATCTTCCGAAAATAAACATTAAAGAGCGTCTTGATCGAGGAGTGGCTAATACAGAATGGCTCTACCTTTTTCCTTATTTTACTATTTGACTTTTCGTACATTTTTTTTCAGACTACTGCCCTTTGTTATTTCAAACAAAGCGTGAAGGATTACGTAGGAGAATAAGAAGTTTTAGATTTAAAGCTTGGTGGGTCATGAAACAATCGTGTGAGGAGGAAGTGAAGCGTTTATTGGAGATGAGCAGAGGAAGAGTGGAGAAAAATTAGAACATGTCGGGAAAGGTTTAGAAAGGTGGGCATGGGAAATTAAGAAATCGCATAAAGAACTATCAACGAAACTTCTTGCTCGAATTGAAGAATTGGATGGAATAGAAAGAATGGAAAAAAATTTGGAGGATCTTATTGATGTAAAAATTCATCTAAATCTTGAAATTGATAAAGATGAAAGGTATTGGGAACAGCGAGCTAGAATGAATTTGTTAAAATGAGATAAGAGTACTAAATTCTTTCATGATATTGCGTCTCAGAATTGAGGAATTGGAGAATGAGCGTGGGCAACTTGTTATGGAAATAAAAGAGATGGCAGATGTGGCGAGAAGATATTTTCAAGAGTTATTTTCGTCAGGTGGAATTAGTAATTTTATATTCTATCTGGGATTGAAACTTGCATCTCAGAAAGTATGAATTGCATTTTAACTGAAAATTATACAATGAAAGAAATTATTTCTGCTCTTAAAAAAGTAGAGCCTACCAAAGCTTCCGAGAGAGATGGGTTTCCAGCTCTTTTCTTCCAAAAGTATTGGCATATTGAGGGATAGGAGGTTAGTAATTTTTATCTTAATATTTTGAAAAAGGATAGATCGATTGAGGAGATTAATACAAAAAATATTATCCCCATCCCTAAACTGGTGAATCCAGTCAACCTTAAGAGTTTCTAACCAATTAGTCTTTGTACAGTAATTTACAAGGTTATTTCAAAGACAGTGGAAAATCGACTTCAGAAAGTTTTAAACACTTGCATTGATAAAGCTCAAAGTGCATTTGTGCCAGGTAGACTTATCACGGACAATATTTTGCTCGCATATGAACTGATGCACTCCCTTAAATAAAGAAAACTGTGCCAGAATGGAAGTCTTGCTTTAAAAATTGACATGAACAAAGCATATGATAGGGTGGAATGAGAGTTTATAGAGAAAGTCATGCAGAAAATGGGCTTTACTGATGCATTGGTGTCTTTAATCATGAAATGTGTTAAGATAGTTACATACTCAGTATGCATGAATAATGAGATGGGGGAACGTTTAAAGCTAATGCGAGGGTTTCCACAAAGAGATCCTTTAAGCCCCTATTTATTTTTTATATGCAGTGAAGGACTCTTGTCCTTAATAAGGCTAGCATCGCAAGAATGGACTAAAAAAAGAGCAAAATTCTACCGATGAGGACTAAGTATTACACACATATTATTTGTGAACGATTGCATCTTATTTGGGGATGCTACGGAAAAGGAGTTCAAAATCTTAAAACCATATTGAGAGAGTATGAAGCATGTTCAGGTCAGTGCATTAATTTTTAAAAATTATTAGCTTATTTTAGCTCGAATGTCTCTAAACAAAGAAGGGAACAAATAGCAAATCTATTGGGCGTACGAACTTTAAGAGATCCAAATAAATATTTGGGTTTTGCAAATATATTAGGCAGGGATAAAAAAACAAATGTTCCAAATTTTGAAAGATAAAATGATTAGTAAGATAAGATGGTGGAGTGCTCGTTTCGTATCTAAAGGGAAGAAAGTATTCATTAAAGCAGTGTTACAAGCAATTCCTAGCTATGCTATGGCATGCTTTTTACTACCAAAATCTTTTTATACGGAGTTAGAAAATTGTATGGGTCGATTTCGGTGGCAAAAATAGCATGATAAACGTGGAATCTATTGGTACGAGTGCAGGAAACTTGGGGATTTAAAAGAAGATGGGGGAATGGGATTTAGATGTCTACATTCAGATTTTTTGCAACCAAGATTGGGGAATTTACCTTCTTTTACTTGGAGAAGTCTATGGGCAGTGAAAGACCTTGAGAAAGGGATATGCTGGAAAGTTAGGTCTGGAGAGTAGATTTCGATTTGGAATGTGGTATGGGTCTCAGGTGCTACAAATTACAAGATTCAATTCTCAACTATTAATCAAAAGTTAGTATATGTCTTTAAGTTAATTTAACAACACGTAAATCGATAGAAAGAGGAGTTAATTAGAAATACCTCACCCTGATGACGCAATGAGGATTTTGTGCATTCCTCTTCCTATTGAAAAAGAAACAGACAGAATGGTATGGTGTGCAGAAGCTTCGTGGGTTTACACTGTGAAGTGACTACAAAACATTAATACAGAATGATCGAGACATAAATTTATAGACCATGCAAAGCCAATACTAATCTATGTACAAGAAACTTTGGCTTGTGGATTTACCATCGAAAATAAAAATACTAGTATGGAAAACTCTAAATAATTTCCTTCCAACTGAAACTAATCTTTTTTTACGAAGACTGGTCAGCTTAGTGAACCGTCCAAGATGCTCGTGAAGTGAAGAGATGACGGAACATGTGTTCAGAGATTGCCCTTTGGTACAAGATGTCTAGGTCAGACTGGGAATCGGGTGGACCCTGAAGCAAAATCAATTTCAATATAAGGATTGTATCCAGGTTCTATTCGAAAATGAGTCAACCCATAAAATTAAAATTATTATGTGTGCTATATGGGCTGTGTGGACAGCCAGGAATAAATGGTTTCATGAAAAACAGATGTAAAAAAGTGATAAACTGACTCATTTCAGTATTGCCTATTTGCAAAAGTTGGACAAAATCAATAAGAAGTTACATGTTAACAAACTGATGAAAGAAAATTTGCGACCTCTAGAGGAGAGTTATGTTAAGATCAACTTTGACACTGCATTTGATAAGCAACAAAAGAAATCATGCACTGGAACTGTGATTAGAAACTCAAGTGTGCAATTTTTAAAAACAAAAGTCCATTTTAACAGACACATACTGTTAAGAGTATAGGTTGTTAGTTTGTTATTTCAACTGTTAGGTTGTTAACAATAGCAACAGTTAAGTTGTTAACAATAGCAGTTATTTAGATACTCTATAAATATCTTTACTATAGTGTAAAACAAAGCAAGTAAGATGTACAGAGAAGTTTCTTAATACAAAATACATTTCATTCTATTTATTTTCAATCAATACTTTTAGGTTTAAGTTTACCGTAGGTGTTAACATGGTATCAGTCGCCTAAAGGTTCTGGAGACCTGTTCCTAGTTTGTTTTCATAGCCACCGCAACTTTTGATTCTGCCTCGGTTGAACACGGATGTCAAAGGTTCACTAGTGCTCAACTCGTACAGTCGTTTCCTCGTCACAACACTGTCAAGTTGAAAGAAGGTACTTTTATTCAATGGCAGTAGCATGTTAGGTTGATCGTTAAAGGTTATGAGCTAACTAGTTTCTTGGACGAAACATTGTCTACTCCATCGCGCTATGTGCCGTCTCCGGAGGGTTCGCTTGTTCCAAATTTAGATGCTTCGGTGTTTGTTCAACAAGATTGACTATTGGCTTATTGGTTGCTCTCTTCGATTCACTCATCACTTTTGTCCTCTTTTACAGAGGCTCATACGGCGGCTGATGTGTGGACTACCGCCACTTATTTTTTTTGTTGCCGTCACAGGTATGAAGCTCTTTCGACTTCGTCACGATCTTTATTCCATTAAAAAAGGGAGTCTCTCTGTCAAAGATTATGTTGCGAAAGTTTAAAATATAAGTGTGTTGATTGAGGCTTTCGGATCTCGGATCTCGGATCTTAGAGGCGGAGAAGGTTGAGATAGTGCTTGCGGGCTTACTTCTAGAGTTTGATGTCATTCTTACCCTAGCCTCGTTCTCATCGGAGCCTCTGCCACTTTATCGATTAGTCGATGTTTTACTCGAGTACGAGAATCGTCAAATACGCGCCGTACAAGATGTGCCACTTCATGCTAATATATTAGAGAACGTTTCATCACCGCCCTTAGAGAACTCTGTTCGCGGTGGTATGTTTTCGTCTAGAGGCTGAGGTCGAGGTTTTCGAACCCGTATACAATGCCAAATCTGCAGGCGATTTGGTCACTTAGCCTAGAGGTGTTTTTTTTGTTTTAACCGAGAGTATGATGGCTCGTCATCGAGTGCTCGAGCGTCAAATCTGGCGGATCGTCGTGGTCTTGGTGTGTTGGTTACGTTGTCGGTATTTGGTCAATATTATGGGTCTGCTTCAATGGCACCAATGGATATTTTGTTGGGATGAAATGTTTGGTTGTTTACTGCGCCTCCTATCAATCAAAATAATAGGGTTTCTAACCCACTTTTTCAAAGTTCTGCTGGTCAATTTGATTGTGGGCCTCAATTTGGTCTTGGGCATCCAATGTATAATGCGCCTAGGTGCGCAAGTGGTGGGGCTTATATGCCGATTAGGCCTAGTCACTTTGATAGGCCTGCTTCTCATAGGCCAATTGGGAATGAGTTTGTTAATGAAAGTTTTCCATCTGGATCAAATCAACAATTTGGAGGAGCTTCCTTTTCTTTTGGGCTGTCGGTTCAACCTCTTACAAATGGGCCGACTTTGAATTGTGTAGAGTTTGGTATTTTTCTGGGTCATGAACAAGCTCGATAGGTTACGGGTGATGGTAATGTGTCTGGGTCGTCTATTCCCTGGCGTACTAAACCAAGGGCTCCTGTGTACACTGGGTCTGACCCCTGCATTGGACTTCCTCGTTTACCAGATTTGCATGTTTCTGATGTTTCTGACTCCACTGAGTCTCAAGTTAATGCTACTCAATTTGGTTCAAAATTTGAAGGCACTGAGTCTTATATTCCTATGCCCGTTGGGACTACTACTTGGTATCCAGATTCAGGGGCTACACATCTTGTCTGTCGTGATGCCTCTGCTTTGCATGATTCTACACCATACTCAGGTACATCCTCTCTCTTAATGGGTGACGGGACTTCCACCAAGATCTCATCTATTGGTAATTCAGTTTTACCTACTCAGTCTAAATTACTTCGGTTATCTAATATTTTGTGTGTACCGAATATTCGAAAGAATCTCCTGTCTATGTCTCAGTTTGCCACTGACAATAATGTGTTTTTTGAATTTCATCCGACGTATTGTGTTGTTAAGGACATCGAGACTCGGTACATTTTACTGAGGGGCCACATTCATGATGGGCTCTATCATTTTTCTCCGCCGGTTGTGTCTGCTCAGCCTGTTGAAGTTTATTCAGCTACCCGCGTTGGACATTAGAATAAAGATGATGGTGCTATTTTTTCTCTATGGCACAAACGTCTTGGTCATCCCTCTGCTTCTGTTGTTAAAACTGTGTTAGATAAATGTAAAATTGTCTCTGCTAAGTTTTGTCTTGATAATGTTTGAGTTTTGTCTTGATAATGTTTGTACAGCTTGTCAAAAGGGAAAATCTCATAAGTTGCCCTTTTCCAACTCTACTACTGAATATAGTGATCCATTTGCTTTGGTTGTTTTTGATTTGTGGGGGCCTGCATCAGTTGCCTGTGATCGTAATTGGTATTATGTGTCCTTTATTGATCTGTGCACTCGATTCACATGGCTTTATATCATTCTTCAAAAGTCTTAGGCAGAATGTTTTATTCAGTTTCAGCAGTTAGTCAAAACACAGTTCGAGAAAACTATTAAACAATTTTAGAGTAATTGGGGCAAAGAATTTCGAGCTTTCACATATGTTTTAGCAACTCAAGGGATTATTCATCGGTTGTCTTGTCCACATACCTCTGAACATAATGGGGTGGCTGAACGCAAACATCGGCATATTGTTGACATGGGTGTCACGCTTCTTGCTCAAGCGAATCTTTCTATGGAGTATTGGGGATATGCAATTTGCTACGATGTTCATCTCATCAATCGTCTTCCTACCTCAGTTTTGAAATGTCAGACTCCATATAGGGCTTTTTATGAAAAAGACCCTACATATGATCATTTATGCATATTCAGATGTTGTTGTTTTCCATATTTACGTCTATTTTTACGTCATAAGTTGGAATTTCGTTCTTAGCCTTATACGTTCTTGGGATATAGTTCTCAACACAAAGGTTATCAATGTCTTATGTCGGTTGGTAAAGTCGTTATTTCTCATCATGTTGTGTTTGATGAGCAAAGGTTCTTATCTCATTCATTTGCTACAAAGGGGATTATGTCTTCGTCTGGTACTATGGCAACTTTTGTTCCATTTGTTAAGAGGGTTCCTGCATCAACTTCACCTCTTGGTTCCAGCCCTTAACTCTTTTTGTCTGATACTCCTCCGGCTGAGGTAGGTTATGCTCATGAGACACATAGTTCTTCCTCCTTACCCACTGATGATAGTTTTCCTGGTCCTACTATGCCTACCACTAGTTCTCCACTCTCTCCTCCTCTTCTATCATCCTCATTGCCTCAGACAAATACTCATGCGATGGTTACTAGGTCTAAAGCCGACATCTTTAAACCTAAAACATTGTCTGTTGAGGGTATTGAGCCTCGCACAATTGAGGAAGCCTTGTCTACTGCAGAATGGTGTGTTGCTGCTCAAGCTGAATATGATACTCTTATTAATAATTCCACCTGAGATCTTGTCCTGCTACCACCAAATCGACAGGCAATCGGGTGTAAATGGCTTTTCAAAGTCAAGAAAAATCCTGATGGCACTATTGCTGGTCAAAAGGCTCAGTTAGTCGCAAACGGATGTTCTCAAGTACCGGGGGTGTGATTTCCAAGAGACGTTTAGTCCTGTGGTAAAATCTACTGCTATTCGTGTCATTCTGTCCATTACAGTCTCAAAAGGTTGGCAGCTTCGTAAAGTCGATATGAATAATGCTTTTTTGAATGGTGATCTTACTAATGAGGTGTTCATGCAGCAACCTCCGGGGTATGTCCAATGTGATTCCAATGGTAACCCCTTAGTCTGTCATCTGAAAAAATCTTTATATGGGCTACATCAGGCTCCACGTGCTTGGTTTGATAAATTGAAGACTTTTCTTCTTTCTGTTGGTTTTGTTATATCTAAATTTGATGCATCGTTGTTTGTTTGAGTTACGACGAGCTCCACTCTATATGTACTTGTGTATGTGAATGAAATTATCATTACCGGTAATGAGTCTAACTGTATAAATAGTTTTGTTCAGCAGTTAGATAATGAGTTTTCACTTAAAGATTTGGGTGATCTCCACTATTTTCTAGGGATTGAAGTTAGTCGTTCCTCTGACGAAAGTCTTCATCTTTGTTAGAAAAAAATACATTCACGATATTCTTGACAAGAGTTCTATGTCACATGCAAAGAGTGTTCATACTCCAATGGTTAGCTCGTCCACTCTTTCCAAGGATGACGGGGATCGTCTGTGTGATCCTATTGAATACAGAAGTCTTGCAGGTGCTTTACAGTATATGGTTCTAGCTCGTATTGATATTGCGTATGCGGTGAATAGTATCTATCAATTCATGCATGCACCTACTACTGTCCATTTGGTTGCATTAAAACGGATTCTACAATATTTGTGTGGTACACTCGATTATGGGATTATTTTTCGTCCATCTGATCGACTTTCTTTAGTTGGTTATGCGGATGCTAACTGGGGGCTGGATTTTGATGATCGGCGATCTACGACGGGCTACTGTGTGTATTTTGGTCATACACCTGTCTCCTGGTGTTCCAAGAAATAGCAAATTATTTCCCGATCTACAGCTGAGGCTGAATATAGGAGTCTTGCTGTGGCTACAAGTGATATTACTTGGTTAGTCTCGTTGCTACGAGAGTTACATCTTCAGAGTGTTGATCCTCCAACCATTTGGTGTGACAACTCTAGTGCAGTTGCCGTTGCTGCTAATCCTGTTTTACATTCCAAATTCAAACATGTCGAGCTTGATTTATTTTTTATTCGTGAGAAGGTAGCTGATGCTTCAATTATTGTTGGTAAGGTCCGTGCCTGTGAATAGGTAGCTGACATTCTTACCAAGCCACTCTCTGTATCGTATTTTGATCGATTTCAAGGACTTCTTCAGGTTTTACCTCTTGGAAAGTTAGGTGAATGTTAAAAGTATAGGTTGTTAGTTTGTTATTTCAGCTGTTAGGTTGTTAACAATAGCAACAGTTAAGTTGTTAACAATAGCAGTTATTTAGATACTCTATAAATATCTTTACTATAGTGTAAAACAAAGCAAGTAAGATGTACAGAGAAGTTTCTTAATACAAAATACATTTCATTCTATTTCTTTTCAATCAATACTTTTAGGTTTAAGTTTACCGTAGGTGTTAACACATACCATCGGCATTTGCTGCAGAGGCTCTCCCTTGTGTTCAGGCGATTCGATTCAGGGCAGAGTTAGGTTTCTTAAGAAGTGACATTGAAGGTGATGTTTTGTCAGTTATCAAGAAGATTCAACGTGAGGAAGATAACAGATCTGAAATTAGGGCTTACATTTTAGATGCTAAAATATTAAAAATTTACTTCATTTCTTGTAGATTTAGACATGCAAGGAGACAAATGAACAAAGTGGCACATCTATTAGCAAAAGAAGGACTCGGTATGGAAGAAGATGCTTATCTGAGGAACGACCTTCCCAGATTTGTTGCCCGGGCTATTAAGGAAGATAGACGCGATGGAAGAAGTGCATAACTGATGAGTTCAAGTTGGAACCAAGGAATCATCGACGATGTGACAGGAAAATGTTAAAATGGAATGCTCATGTAGTGTGTTTTGACGATTGGGGAAAATGAGAGTTCGACAGTGAAGATATTTTGGTTCAGCTTGCTCAAACATTAGAGCAACTAATTAGCGAGTAAAATTGCTCTTTGAAGGGATATCTGAGTCATAGGTGTTTTCTTGGTTTTTGTTGATGAGTCTCTCTAGAAATAAAATGCAAAAGATTGAAGAAGAAGAAGAAGAAGAAAAAATGGATTCGTCAATGAAAGATGACTAGTTGCTGATTGATTTTTAAGGTTTTGTTAGGAAATTTGATTGTTTTAGGGGTTTTGTTTTTAGGATTGGGTTTATGTTTGGGCTTCTGCCTCTTTTTTTCTTTTTTCTTTTTTTGTTTCATTGTGTTTTTTCCTGTTTTCTTAATAAAAGCAGGCCAGGTTTTTTTCAAAAAAATTTTTATAAAATGATGTAAATTTAATTATTGAAGTATCATAAAATTAAATAT
>CM025150.1:12091921-12105209 GCA_013467495.1 Gossypium gossypioides
TTTTGGGATGAGAGACAAAAGTAGTAGTAGCCAAGTAGAGTTATACCATAATTAAGAAGTCAAATTACATTACAACACCATTCATGCACATAACTATTTCCTACTTCAATTACAACTAGAGTATCCTAAGAACACTAAAACACTAAGTGCCTATAAATAAAGCCCTTGCCATTAGAAAGTTCATATTATGTTATTCTTTTCAATTCTTCATCGGTTATTCTATTATCAAGTTCCAAAAAACCCAACACTTAGCCCTTAGGATCTAAGGTAAGACTTTGATCCTCTATCATGTTCATGTTCACAACAAAGGAAACTAGGTTCACTAAAAGACTCGTATGAGTGAACCTAGGTCTGTTATGTTTATGTATGAATTCTAATATGTTTGAAAGTTAGCGACTTGTGTATGTTTGTGAAATTGAGAACCTAACAGAACCATCTACAAGCAAAGACAAGGGAAAGGCGGAACTTTTTTGAATTTTCAGAAAATTGGTGAGTGTTCAGGGATCGCCACTAGTATGTGTGAGCCGTAATGTTAATCAGGAGCTTAGGGTTTTAACCTAAGTTTCGAGAGTAAACCTTCTTTAAAAACCCTATTTTTGTGATTGTGTTTTAAACTATGTTTTTTTATAAACAGTGATACGCGAGCTTTTTATTGCGAGACCTATATGTTAAAAGTATTGCAAGCCTTATATGTTATAAGCATTACGAGCTTTTTATGAATTACGAACTTTATGCTTTAAGTAAAAGTTTTAACATGACAATCTCCTAAATATGTTGGATATAATGGTATGTCATAAGATTCTGAGTATTCACATATAAGTTTAATGTTTTGGGCAATGAGGCCCTAGGATAGGTTGGAGAGATAGTGTTGAGCTTAGCTCCATTAAATGAGACATGTTGGTGTGTTGGAGAGTGCTTAGCTTTGTGCTGCACTTATGGGACATGTTAACTCTCTTTGAACCATTCTAAAGCATTATAAGGAGATCTGCTTATCCAATAAAAAAGAACAAGTGAACAAGTTTATGTTCTTTGAAAAATAATGTTTATAGTTTAAAGCTATCTGACAGTAAGTATTAGTGAACTAGGCTTTGCGTAAGAATGGCGAACCCAATTTACAATTTCAGTAATTTTTCCATAGTCTTTATTTAACTTATGGTTTGTGCATGCTCTGTGGTTATTCTTTCCTGTATATTCACTGAGTTCACACACTCCCTTTCTAAATGTTGTAGAAAGTTAGGTCGCAATGTGAGCAGCGGCAAGGTAGGTGATCCAAGAAGCATAATTACTAACAAGGTGAAACAAGTGAACCCTGGATTAAAGACAATGTGGGATATTCTACTTGGGCTTAGAGGTAACTTCTGATGACTTTGCTGATTATCCTAAGACTTAGTTATTTTATGTTTCTTTATATCTTCCCTTATGTTTGTGAACCTATTTACTTCATAAACATTTGAATTTTAAGTACATGAATATAAGTCAAGTCTGATTTGAAGTTTTCTTAAATTACAAGTTCATACTTAAGTAAGTAAATTGCTGAGCATAGTGTACACCATAAGCCATAACATATGATAAATCAAACTGACTAACGTATAAAGAATTTGCCAAAATTTACTATGTAGAGACAGGGTACAAACCCTATCAGTTGGCAGACTACTTTTAAGCAAACCTTTAACGTATTTTAATAATGCAGAACAGGAGGAGACCCTGGAAACCGAGTTCACGTAATCTAATTGCGCAGGGGTAATTCGTGCACCTTACCCTGTTGAAAGGAATTCTTATGTTCACGAACCCAATTCGTAGGACCAACCCTACTTAGGTAAACTTAGAACCTTTGTATGGTGCAAACACTTAATAGAATAATTATGTGAACCTCACGAGATCTGTTAATCGAACCCTAGATGAATAATTATGTGAACCCTTAACAAATAATGTGTTAACCCCAACCAATTTTGCATGTGAACCCTTACATTTTATGTTTGCAAACCCTGTATTGCATGTGAGTTGTATTTTTGAAAATGGTGGTGTGATAGAGTTTAGGTTGGGTGATATTGGAGAGTCACTTAAGTGCCTAATTTGGCGTTCCATAGCTTGAGTTCGACAACTGGACCGGGTTTAAGGTGTTACACTTGTTGGTGTCAAAGCTCGGTAGGCTAGACAGGTTCGCCAAGCTTGTTAACCTAACAGGTTCACCAGGTTGGTGTTAAATTCTCCAAGTTTGTGAAAACTTGAAGTGTCACGCGTGAATGTTGTTTTTTTGAGGGTAGGACTGGGAAAAAATACATTGCCTTGGTTCAGCTATTTTTTTTAGGTTTATGTAAAACTGGGAAAAAATATATTTCCTTGGTTCAGCTATTTTTTTAGGTTTATGCTTTGGAACACTCTTCTCTTCTCACCTTATTAAATAATGTATATACAAGTACACTTAGTGAGCTATGCTCGCAGATATGTTTTGGCAAACAGCGTTTGCAAATGTGTTATGGCGAACCATGTTCGCAAATATGTTTGTTAAAATGTAGGATGTATAACTGTAAGTGTTTAAACTTGTGCCTTACGTATGTTTAGAATTAGTAAAATGCCTCCTAAAAGAGTGAACGCGAACCGTGTTAATGGAACGACGGACCCTCTAGAGGGTGATAGGACTTCAACATCACTAGTGTGGCCTCGCATGACTAGTGGTTTGGTGAGAGTGTCGAACCGCTGGTACAAGCTATGCTAAGAGTATTTCAACTATATGCTGGTATAAGCTATACCAATCGAGGATTTCTAGTACAGCGTCTACGAGTTCTAAGTGGTAAAGAGTTTAGTGGAGTTAAAGGAACTGGTCCTATAAAGTTAAGTATTGGCTCAAGTGTGTTGGGAAAATCCTTGAGCAGATGGCTTGTAAAGAGTAGGAAAAGTTGGGATGCACTGTGTCCTTACCCACTAGCGAATCCCATTATTGGTGGAACAATGAAGCAAAGGACTACTGTAAACAGATTGAATTGGAATTTCATCCTAGAAATGTTCAAGAAGAAATTTATGGGCGAATAATATATGGAAGCTCGCAAGTGGGAATTCATAAATTTAGTGCAATACGAACTATCTGTGGCTGAGTACGAGGAAAAATTTGTGCAACTGAGCTAGTACACGGCTGAAATGGTTTCGTAGGAAAAGGATTGCTATAAAAGGTTTCGGTTAGGGTTGCACCATGATATCCAACTTTATATAGTAGCTCATGACACGATGAGCTTTGATGAGTTTGTTGATAAGGCGAAGGCTATTGAGGAGATAAAGGCAAAGACTTCGCGAACTGGAATAGGGTTTGTGAGATAAGTTTCTGGACATCCTAGGCGAGCACCCAAGAGGGATTGTGACTCACATATCTCCAACAAAAATGTTAAACGTAGTTTCCAGTCAGACCAATAGTAGTAGAAAGGAAACACCCAAGCTCAAAATGGAGGTTCACAAAAAACATTAAGTTGGCCCCTCTACGAACACTGTGAATGCAGGCACTCTGGTGACTGTCTTAAGTTAATAGAGGAATGTTTCAAGTGCGAATCCAAGGAACACATGATAAGGGACTACATAGAATGACAACAGGGGTTGCAAGCCCAGAAGCGAGTTGGTACTTGCGGTTGAGGACAAGGTAGAAGTGCTGACACTAGACCAGCTGAGCAGGGAACTCTAGCACACACAATTGCCACCCAATCTGAGACAAGAAAGCTTGCACAAGTTTATGCTGTAAGGGAACCACAAGAACAACGTTCACCGGACATCATCACAGATACTTTCACACGGTAAAACCTACTATTGTTTTCTTTGATTGATTCTGGTTCCACACATTCATACATATTAAGCGAGCTGACCTGTGACTTGGTTATTCAAGTAGGAAATATAGATAATGGTATAATTGTCACCATTTCATTTGGTGAGAGTATATTGATTGATAGAGTGTATCGTAGGTGTCCCTTAATGATCCAATGACATGTGTTTTCATGGATTTAACGGAATTTCCCTTTTATGGGTTTGACAAAATTTTAGGGATGGATTGGCTAATTGAGCATAAAGCTAAGATAGACTTCGCACTAAAATGGGTGACTGTGAATGAAGGGATGGAAATTATGGTGGTTAGGGAGCAAATCCAATTTCTGTCCAATATGGTCTCGACAGTAAGAGCAAATAAAATGATGGATAAAGGCTGTACAGCCTGCCTCGCTTATGTAATGAACTCGCATGACAAGGCAATAAGTGTTCGTAACATACGCACTGTGAGGGATTTTCCTAATGTATTTCCAGACGAGCTGCCTAGGTTAACCTTAGGCCGCGAAGTGGATTTCGCCATTTAGTTATACCCTGGTAGTTTGCCAGTATCAGTTACACCCTATCGCATGGCACCAAAAAAGCTCAAGGAATTGAATATACAACTACATGATTTGTTGGATATAGGTTTCATTCGACGAACTGTGTCTTCTTGAGGATTGGTAGTATTGTTTGTGAAGAAGAATGATGGTAGCCTGAGGATGTGTATCGACTACAAACATTTGAACAAATTGACTGTAAAAAATAAGTACGCACTACCAAGGATTGATGACCTGTTCGACCAGTTGCGAGTTGCCACAGTATTCTCAAAGATAGACTTGCGATCAGGATACTATTAGCTTAAAGTGAAGGAAACAGATGTTTGAAAGACAACATTTCACACAAGGTATGTGCATTATGAACTTTTGGTCATGCCTTTTGGATTAACAAATGCACCTACTGCATTCATGGACTTGATGAATCGAGTGTTCTATGATTATTTTGACCAATGTGCGATGGTCTTCATAGATGACATCCCGGTGTAATCGTGGACCAAAGAAGAACATGATGCTCATCTATGAACTATGTTGTAAATTCTACGAGAGAAATAATTGTTCGTGAAGCTTAGCAAGTGTGAATTCTGGCTTAAGGAAGTAGCATTTCTGGGTCATGTGGTCTCAGCGGAGGGAGTTCGTGTAGACCTAAAGAAGATTGAGGTAATATTAGAGTGGAGATCACCAAGAAGTGTTACTAAAGTACGAAGCTTTCTAGGGCTCATAAGATACTATCCCAGATTCGTTGAAGGTTCACGACAATTGCGGCACCATTAACCAAACTATTATAGAAAGATGAGGAGTTCGCATGGATAGAAGAATGACAAAAGAGCTTCGACAAACTTAAGGCGATACTCACTAAAGCATTTATGTTGATACAACCAGAATCTCAGAAAGATTGTATGGTCTATAGTGATGTCTTGCACATGGGACTTAGTTACGTGCTAATGCAAGAAGGAAGGGTAGTGGCTTATGCTTCGAGACAACTGAAGCATCATGGGCGAAACTATCCAACTCATGATTTGGAGTTAGTAGCAGTGGTGTTCGCACTCAAAATTTGGCGACACTACCTATATGGCGAGCGATATACGATCTACTCAGAGCATAAAAGCCTCAAGTATCTTCTCACACAGAAAGAACTGAACTTGTGACAGAGAAGGTAGATAGATCTGCTGGACTACGATTGTGTGATAGAATATCATCATATAAAGGTAAACATGGTTGTATATGCCTTAAGTAGAAAGTCGATGAGTAAGCTACGAGCTCCATTCGCACATCTAAGTATAATGAGTGATGCGGGACTACTCACAAAATTACAAGTAAAACCAATCCTTTCACAATAAAACAAGAGAAGCAGACCACAAATTAGGATTTGGGAAAGTGGGTTTGCCAAGTAGAATAAGGGGTTCAAGGAGACTTCGCATTAAATGAAGAAGGGGTACTCTATTTTTGTGGAAGACTCTACATGTCCTGTGATGAAAACCTCCGATATGTGATCCTTACTGAAGCTCATAGTAGTCCTTACGCAATGCACCCAAGAAGTAACAAGATGTATGATAACTCATGAAAAAAGTTATATTTCAGGCCTTTGGACTTGGTTAATTACTCGTACTTGAGTAAATTTAGTTATATTTTAGGAAATTATATTAGTATTTTTATAACATTGCATCATGAATCTTGGATTAGGCTTTCAATGTCACTATATGTTACTTTTACTTGTGAGATGAAAAGAGTTGCGTGTCGTTTATAGTAGGTGCAGAAATGAGGAAAAAAAGTGAATGAGTGAAGTTTTGTCATGAAAAAAGGTTGGATAGATTGCTAGCACAAATGCCATAGAAATTCAAGGAAGATAATGACTCAGTTGTCAATCTGTGGCACTCTCAGCCATTTGTACTTGTACCTAAAATATCCACCTAAAAAAGAGGGAGAAAATAGTATGTGCCTAAAGGGGGACCTACCCTATAGAAAGAAGAAAGAGAAAAAGAGGAAGGCGATAGTTTTTCCTCTCACAATTTCTCGTCAGAGATCTAGAGACGCAAGGAAAGAAGGTAGTAGCTAAGGAACATAGCAGCAACACAAAGAAGAAGGACAAGCATTCAACCTTGGGCTTCGCAAGATATTGTAGCACTGGAGTTTAGGGCTTGATTGGTGAAAGCTTCCTGAAGTTTTTCCTTCATTACCTTAATTGATTTCTTTGAATTTTAACTAAGGAAATATGTTGTTGAATGATACTTTCATTTTGGATTTTAATTTCAAACTCATGAGCTAATCTTATTGGGTTGGGATTACTGGATGAATCTTCAGTTCCTTTAATAACCAAGGCATTATCCTGATTAGATTTACTGTTTCATTCGATTTGCTCTATTTTAAAATGTATGCATGCAGTCTCTAGACATAGATGAATGTATTGTAAGTCCATAAACTTGATTTAATTCTTAAAAGGATAGATGAGTTGAATTATAATAGAATGATACAAGCGAGTATTCGAAAGAATACTTGTAGCACTCTAGACGTAGAGCTGCACTCTATACAGAGGAAGAAACATTACTTGGTATCCTTCTTAAGGCTTATAGACACGCAAAGCCTTAGGTAGGGTAGCTTGAAGTCTGACTCTCGAAAGAAGCAGACTACCTTAGATTTAATCTGAATAATGATTGGTTAAGATTCTTCCATGACATTATTGTTTTATGAGGAAAGAGTCATAGTAATCCAAACCTTCCCATTCAATAGTGTAGATCCTCTCAACTTTTTCTTCGTATCTTTGCCACAGTATTTTAAGTTAGTTATTTGATTTTAATATTGCATACATGATTATTCCTCTACAAAATTGTTATTCTGTTTTGCCACAGCCTAATTCATATAGTTTATAGTAATAGCTTAACTGGATTACACATATCCGATCCCTAAGGAGATGATCTTACTTACTACTTTATTATTTGATTCGACGTGTACATGTACATATTCACATATTATATTCACACGTGACAAGTTTTTGGCGGGGATCGGTAATTTGCTGAAATTTGGTTTTGTTATTTTCTTATATAATTCCATTAGTTTTAACTTTTTTGTTTTTAATTTCTACAGGTTTGATGTTAGTGCATGAGTAGAGGCATTCTTGCTAACGAAGAGTATCCTTTTGACCTAGAGATCGAGAGACCTTTGAGAAGAAAGAGACGAGAATTGCAAGATATGGCTAGGATTGGAAATGATCCAGATAAGGAAGATCCATTACATCTGAATGGGATGTTGATTTGCCTATCCCTCGTGTGATGGATGATAGAGAGACCCATTCAAAAGCATGTTGTGCCAATTTTGGATGATTTGAATCCAAGAATAATCAGGCCACACATTCAAGCTCAGCATTTTGAGTTGAAACTGGTAATGTTTTAGATGCTGCAAATGATAGGACAGTTTAGTGGATTTCCTACTGAATATCCACGACTGCACTTGAAACTTTTCTTGGAAGTCTGTCACTCATTCAGGCAACAGAGTGTTCCTGAAGACGCCTTGCGACTTAAACTGTTTCCATATTCATTAAGAGATCGTGCCAGAGCATGGTTGAATGCTTTACTGCCAGAGACTGTGGCATCTTGAAATGATCTTTGTCAAAGGTTTTTGCTATGGTACAATCCTCCAAATATGAATGCCAAGTTAATGAATGATATCATATCTTTTTTGGCAATCAGAAGATGAAACGTTGTACGAAGCTTGGGAGTGATTCAAGAAATTACTTAAGAAATGTCTGATGCATGGTTTCCAACACTGGACATAGATGGAAATTTTTTACAATGGATTAAACATGCATACAAGGATGGTAGTTGATGTGTCTACCATTGGTACTTTGCTGGATAAATCATATAATAAAGCATATGAGATTTTGGAACAGATTGCCAACAATGATTATCAATACCCTACTATGAGAGTGGGGACTAGCAGAAGAGTTGCTGGCACAATAGAGCTTGATGTAATCACTTCATTAACGGCTCAAGTATCATCTTTAGCTAATATGATCAAAACACTAAATAGACCAGCTGTAGTTCAAGAGGTGAAAATAGTCGAGCTATCATGTGTTTATTGTGGGAAAGATCATGCTTTTGATTAATGCCCATCAAACCCAACCTCTGTGTATTACATGGGGTAATTTCAACCGGAACAATAACCCATATTCCAACACCTACAATCCATGGTGGAAGCAACATCCAAACTTCAATTAGAATAATCAAGGAATGTTGAACTCCAACAGTGTTATTCGATAGAATGCCACAAATGCACCACTTGGTTATAATCAACCCATGGCACGAGAAAATGTTCAACAAAGTTCAGCATCATCTTCTTCATCTATGGAAGCTCTATTGAAGAAATATATAGCCAAAAATGATGTTGTGATCCAGAGTTAAGCTGCATACCTCAAAGCTCTTGAGAGTCAAGTGGGGCAGATAGCAAATGCTCTGAATTTGAGGCCACAATGAGATTTAACAAGTGCTACTAAGAATTTTAGATCACAAGGGCAAGAGCACTGCAAAGTGATCAATCTCAAAAGTAGAACTCAGTTGAGTGACGTTGCTCAAGATGCCACGGTAAGATAGGATAACTCGAATAAAAACCATGTGAAGATCTTAGAGTCATCTAAAAAGTACATTGCAGCTGAAAAGGCTAAGCAAAAGATTGTTGCAGGAGAATCAGATCATGTTGGCAACAAAAATGCCACAACAAAAAAATATTAGCAACCTGAAGGACGATCACCTCCAACTTTTCCTCAATAATTCCATAATCTAAATATGATGTTCAGTTCAAAAGATTTTTGGATGTCTTGAAGCAACTCCACATCAACATACTGTTAGTAGAACCTTTGGAACAGATGCCTTATTATATGAAATTTATGAAAGATATATTGTCAAAGAAGCGC
Organism: Gossypium gossypioides; assembly: GCA_013467495.1. Classification (NCBI taxonomy): domain Eukaryota; kingdom Viridiplantae; phylum Streptophyta; class Magnoliopsida; order Malvales; family Malvaceae; genus Gossypium; species Gossypium gossypioides. Next base: position 12,101,159 of record CM025150.1, read on the forward strand.
AGATTGGGAGAATTTGAGACTGTTGGTCTCACTAAAGGGTGCACAAGAATGTTGATGAATAAGTTACCTCCAAAGTTGAAAGACCCAGGGAATTTTTCTATTCCTTATTTCATTGGAAATCATTATGTTGGTAAGACATTAAGTGATTTAAGAGCGAGTATAAATCTAATTCCTCTGTCTATTTTCAGGAAGTTGGGAATTGGTAAGGCAAGACCTACTACGATTACGTTGCAACTGGCTGATCGATACTACGCACATCCGAAAGGTAAAATTGAGGACGTACTAGTAAGAGTAGATAAGTGTATTTTTTTGATAGATTTCCTTATTTTAGATTGTGAAGTTGACAAAGATGTGCCAATTATTCTTGGAAGACCTTTTCTTGCTACAAGCAGAACTTTAATTGATGTGTTGAAAGATGAACTGGCTATAAGGATGAATGATTAACAGGTCACGTTCAATGTATTTAATGCGTTGAAATGCGCTGATGAGAATGCAGAATGTCATCCCATTGACTTGATAGGAGTAGAACTGAAGGAAGAATTCACAAGATTTTTCCATAGCAAATCTGATAGTGATGAAGATTCATTTGAGCGGCGACCCTTGTGCACTTTGCTGGAGCAAAATAGACCTTTCGATTTTGATGAAAAATGCTTGGTAGCTCATGTAAATCTACATGGAGTTGCTGATGCCAATGACATGAAAACGGGGGACACATTTAAAGTTAATGAACAATGCTTAAAGCACTACTGGGGTGCTCATGTAGAGCGAGACAAACAATCCACTAATCTTCGAGATGTTTAGCTTCAACATTTTGAAAATTCTTTTTAATTTTATTTCATTTTGTCGATTTAAATTTCTCTTAGTTATTTCATTTCCTTTGTTTAATAAACTACATGAAAGGTAGGGATTGGTGATGCAGAGCCCGTTGAGACGAATCTTGCCACTGAGGAGAAGGCCACAAAAGGACCAGAGGGAGATGAGGAGAAGACTGAATCATTCCATATTGAGACTGGCCAAGACGGAGAAGAACCAAACCCAACTTTTGCACCACCTACGGATGCTACTACCCTTGTCCCACCTCAATTGACTGCGCCAATGACCCAGTAAGATCATGAGATCAATAAGTTGACTTATGATCTCAAAAAATTAGATGATGAGCAAGAGGAGGTGCCAATCTTTGTGTTGAAAAGGAAGCAGTGTTACAAGCATGCTACACGAAAATCCACTCGTCCAAATTAAAGTAACAACTATTTCACTCCAAGCTTCATTCATTTTTTTCATGTTATTTGTTTTTCATTTCATTTTTGCATGCATTCATACTTTTTTTCTTATCATTTTCTATCCATATATATGTTTGTGCATTCATAATTTTTGTCTATTCAAGCATTGTGGACAATGCATCCATTAGGTTTGAGGGTGTGTTGTGCATATAGGTTGCATTCGAATAGTTGTTCATTCTGTCTTTGACATTCATTTTGTCACGACACATAAATGCCAAAGAATTGTTACACTATGATGAGTATATTTTTTTCTTATGATGTTCAATGAGAAATTTAATTCTTCAACATTCATAGAAAATTGTGAGAGTGAATTAGGTGAGTTTAGCTTAGGATAGTTGCTTGAAAGTTGACCCCTAAAAGTAGAATACACTAATTTAAATTACAATTAGTCTATATTAAGTTTCTTTTAATAAACTTAGAGATTCTTGAAGATAAATTCAGTACAATAGCAATACTTAATAATGAATAAAGTGGCAATGTTTAAGAAAATTCAAGAAAAAAATGTCATCAAATACTCCAATGCTTAGAATTGGCTAGGAAGTCAGCATCACTTTGTTTGCTCCATCATATTGTTGGTTAGAAAAGTAAGTTTAAGTAAGAGTGATTCAATAAAATAAGCAATTCAGGGACACTCCATTGTAGTGCTAGGCTAAGTAGCTAAGAAGGTAGTTGTTTACTGCATCCATCTTCTAAGTTAAAAGCCTTAACTTCATGAGTGAGTATTCAAATTGAGACATGATGGAATACCTGGCAATTTAGTGTATGCTCCACTAAGATTGTCAAGTAAAGAAAATCATGTTACAAGATGAATCCCTTAGTAAAAATACTTGTAATTGAGTTATGCAAGGCCAGATTATTAAAAGGAAACTGAACTTAGATAACAGATACACTAAGTACATTAGGAGGTGCTTCCTATAATTGAAATTGCATGAGTAATTAGAAATTTTGATTTTTAGGGCAACAATTTTTGCTTCTTTTTTTTTTGCTAAACAAGCTTATGAAACTTGAGCAAATTTTTGGAAATAGAAGATTACTGAGAACTAAAGTATAAAATATGCTCTACATAGTCAGACATTACAAAAGGTAGTTATATTGTTGTGGGAATTCATTCTTTCATTCATTCATGCATTCATGCATATTTTTCTTAAGGACAAGCAAAAACTTAGGTTTGGGGGTGTGATAACTCTTGAAAAGAGTTATACGTCAGGCATCTAGACTTGGTCAATTGTTCATACTTGAGTAAATTTAGTTCCATTTTAGGAAATTATATTAGTATTTTTATAACATTGTATCATGAAGCTTAATTTTTATTTTATATTATTGAGAATCACTTATTTTGGAGTGTTGGTATTGGTGGTGGTTATAGAGTTACATGAAGCTGATGTTTTGTGATTCAATGAGTGATTTGGATACTGTTACTGATGCTCTTTTAAGGGAATTCTCTTTGAAAATGAATTTTGGTGACTTTGAAAGTTCATTGTTACGAATTTGAATTGCTGGCTAGTGTGTCATGAGTGCTTAGTTGGTGTTTCTTTGCTGTAAGTTGTTAGTTGTCTTGATCAAGGTGTGTGATTGTATTCTTGTAGACGTACTGTTGTTGATGTTTTCAAAGGTGTTTGTTCTCTGCTACTCATAGTGTTTTTCCTTTTATCACAAAAGTTGATGATTAAATAGACAAAATCAAAATTTTAAAGTGGTGTTATCCTCTATTAAATTCTCAACTATTATTTGGTTAACATAGTCAAAGTTTTTTATTTTCGAGTTTATCATATCACAAAAATGCATGTTCAGTATTTCACATCATTATTTCACAAAAAGACACACTTTTTTAAGGTTTTTCATATATTTGGAGGAATCTTGGAGGTTATATCCCCATATTCAGATCCATTTACTGGATACGAGTACTTCGAAGAGTTTGAGTAGCATAGCTGCTACCTATATATGTGTGTTCTTTCCATACTCTTTTTTCTTCATTAACTATGATTTGTTTCCATCCATTTAGGACGATGCAATAGACCAGATCAAAGAAGCTCCCAAACATGAGGAAGAGAAACAAGAGTGAAATCGCCAATCTTCACAGTATGATTTTACTTCTCTGGTTATATTTGTATGGATAAGTTGCTCGGTTCCACTATCCCCTTTATTCCCTCCAGTTACTTGTTCTTAGGTCATGCCTCTTGGTTTATGATCTGTCGAAGCATTGCTAAAAGTTTCTTCAGTATTTCACTGGTTATTACTTTCTTATGTTTCTTGTATGATTATCTCAAGAAATTGGTTAAGATTGATTAAGTTTATTTTTGATAAACTGATTATACAAATCAGATTATGACAAATCATCAAAAGTTTTTAAAAATAAATACGAGTGCCTTTATTTTTAATTATTTGATGACTCATGGGGAGTTATACATTATGTGTGCATCATGTTAGATTTTAACACTATAGTATATTAAGTTTTATATTAAGTCAGAATTTAATAAATAATAATTGAATCAAAACAAATTCATATAAAAAATTAAACAAAAACAAAAAAGACCAAAGTCATATTAAACATACAAGGACTTGATCTACAATTATCATGATGCTTATAATAACTAAAAGAACTCTTTAATAAACAAAAACACAATCATGACAATCACAATGAAATTATTACCGTTAAACTACTTGAGTTCTATAAGTTTTTAATTGCACTTGTGTTAATATTTTTTTAAAACTATTTTTATTTTCGATATGTTTCATTTATGTTATATTTAATTTTGGTCTTTAAACAATGT
>CM025150.1:12115324-12125334 GCA_013467495.1 Gossypium gossypioides
CTAAATATTTATGTGCAGTCTCTTAACTGTTCCCTTGTTCAAAACCTATTTCTTCTAGGCCCAAAATTCGGGATGTTACAATGAGTGGCATACCACCACGACCCGATGTGATTGGATGGATGGATTCTTCTAATCCTATTTGGTGTGATTAGTTGGACGGAGTTGGTGTGTAGCGAATGTGGTAGGATTTGTTATGATCTGATATGAATTTCTAATTTGATTTATGTTTTTGGTAATGTGACATTCTGATATGATATTTGTATATGTGTACATTATAAGTAGAATTCTATGTGGGTGTATTTACATTTGTGTATGTTATAAGAAAATTCTATTTGTGGGCCCAATCACATACTAGGCTTTTAGCTCACTCGTTTGTTTAATACGTTTCAGGTGATCTTCAGATTTAGTTCTAGACGACATGCGGGAGCTCGGATTGTTTTCTGAGCTAATTAAATATTGTGATTTACATTAGTAATTTATTTGGAATTTTGAGACTGTAATTTATTTTTGGGTTTTGTTTTGGTTTTTATTTTATTCGTTAGTATTTGATATTTTTAAACGTAAAAACTGAAAAAAGCACACGGGTGTAAACCCTAAATTGTATAGGGTTTTTCTAGTCATTTTTACCACCTTTTTACTAAAAAATAACACTAATCTCGAGCATTTGTTAATGAATTTAATGAATTTTGCTTAAATCTCAATCATGGACATGAATTTATAAAATATGCAAATTTGTGCTTTATTATATGAGAATTTTATGCATAAAGTAAATCATTTTCATGTTATTTATTAATGTGATATGTTTTAATAATGCAGTGGGACCATGAGGTGATATAATATGGAGCTCAGTACAATTCTTGCATGGACATGAACAAATCCACCCTACATGGACGGCAAAACCATGCAAAATTGGGTCATAAGAATGTTAATTTGACCCAATTTAAGTTATGATACATGGTAGACATGTCTGGTTATTTATTGGGTCATGAAATAGTCCAACAAGAAGGAGTCAAGCCCAAATTTGGCACAAGACTGTGGCTGCCCAAAAATTAGCTTTGGGACAATTATTTGGAAGTCCCTACACTTTGTAAATCATTAAAAATCAGCACATGAAGATTTTGCAAGAAACCATCCACTCCATGGCTAAATTTAGCATGTTTCCATGCTTAAATTAAGCAACTAACTCACCCTCATTTCCACTTGTTATGGCTGGCCATTAATGGGAGAGAACCGATGGATATTTGACGCCATTTTTAGTAAATTCAGCCACCAACCTCAAGTATAAATATCACACTCCTCTCACCTTTTCATTCATCCCTTAATCCCTAAAAATAATCCTTCATTCCTTCATTCATTACTCATCCATTCATTTTTTCATTCTCTCATTTTCTTCCTTCTTTCCACGCTTAGCACTTTAGCCAGCAAAATTGTGATAAGGTTGTCTCTTGGTCGCCCACTTTGAGGAGCCATTAGCAAAGGAGCAATATGAGGATAAAAGGAAAACATCTTCATTTGGAGTTCTTAAGACTACCGATTTGAACAAAGTTTATTCTTCATTTGTTATTTTGATCTAAATATGTTTGCAATGTCCTTTATGATCTTGTCATCAACAATGGTAGCTTAATCTATTGAGCTAGGATGATTGCATTTATTCAATGAAGTTTTTTAAATCTTGTTTATAGTGTTTGTGCCTCAATCGATCATGTTTTCAATTAAACTCAAGTATGTATTTCATTCATATGTGATTGGATGCATTTGAATTAGCTGAGCGATCCTGACCACACAATGACTAATGGACACAATAATTGAAAAGTGCATGTTTAATTTAGATCATAATCTAACTAAATTAAAGGTTCATAATAACTTTTGACGAGTTGTATTATCTAGCATAGTTTTTAGATTTATGTGATTAAATTGTTTCCAACATGATCCGTCCCTATTACTTCACATGAATTCTAAGAAGCCCTTAGTTTAATATGGTCAGTAAAATGCATATTTCACTAAGTAAAAGATTTCAAAAAACTTAATTTGGTTTCCAAACTCATGGAAGATCGAGTTGCCATGGAATGTTTCCCGAACAATGCTAAGCATGAGAAAATTAAACTAAGTTGAACAGTGTAATTATCCTAGCATATTCATGTTATTGATAGTTGAATTTTTGTGTTTTTGCTGCTAAACTCATCTTATACATAATTTCATACTTTGCATTGAGATTAAATTGCATTAGGAATCATCCTACATTTAGATAATTTAATTTAGCTTAAACATCATCATTCAAAATATTGAGTTTTTATCACCAAATTGTTAACTTTAATTTTACAATTAATTGATTAACATACATAATCACTGTGGATACTATAACTCATTTACTTACTTTACTACTTGATAACGACTGTGTACACTTGCACCAACCTAAGCATTACAAGTTTTTAATACCGTTGTTGAGGACTGTTACCTTAATCATTTTTGTGAAATTATTCTTTGCAATTTGGTTTTTATTTCGTTTTTATCTAACTTAATTTATTCTTTTTTTGTGATTTATTTTTCAAGTGTTTATGAGCATAGATCAAATTATCGATTTATTACCTATAGACTCTGAAATCAAGCGGACATTTTGATAGAGAAGACATGAACGATCAACTCAAAGAGAAGTTGAGATGGACCTTGGAAATCAAAATGATGGATAAGGTAATAGAGCCAATCATGTGCACAATTCAATCCTTATAGTTGATGACATAGATCATGCCATAAGACAATACGCTGTGCCCCTTTTTAATGAATTAAATCTGGGAATTAGAAGACCAGAGATCGAGGTACCCCAATTTGAATTGAAACCAGTGATGTTTCAAATGCTCCAAATAGTGGGCCAGTTTTGTGGAATGCCCACGGAAGATCCAAACCTTCACCTTCGATTATTCATGGAGGTGAGTGATTCTTTTAAGATAGCCAGTGTGACTGAAGATGCATTGAGGTTGAAGTTGTTTCCATACACATTGCAAGATCGAGCATGAGCATGGCTTAATTCTTTGCCACCAAGTTCAATATCTGCATGGCAAGAATCAACAGAAAGATTTTTGGTTAAGTATTTTCCACCAAGCAAAAATGCTAAGTTGCGAAATGAGATAACCATTTTTTCACAATTGGATGAAAAATCCTTGTACGAGGTGAAGGAAAGATACAAGGAATTACTTTGTAAGTGTCCTCATCATAGGATTCCACACTACATCCAGTTAGAGACGTTTTATAACGGTCTCAACGCACACACAAGATTGATGGAAGATAATTTTGCGATTGGTGTGATTTTGTCTAAGTCTTATAATAAGGCTTATGAGATCATTGAGAGGATCGCTAGCAACAACTACCAATGACCAACAAATCGAGCAACTTCAAGAAGACGAGTAGCTGGAGTGCATGAAGTGGATGCGCTTACATCATTCCCAGCTCAGGTATCTTCTATTTCTTCAATGCTGAAATAATTTACCGCTAATGGTTCTAATAATTTTGCAGCCCAATCACCAAATAAGTTTGATGTTGTTTCCTGCGTATGCTGCGACGATGGTCATTCTTTCGAGAATTATCCATCAAATCCTAAGTCAGATTATTACATGGGGAATCAACACCAAACTAAAAGTGGACATAGACTACAGTCCAACTTTTACAATCTTTTATGGCTCAACCATTCAAACTTTTCTTTAAGTAACCAAGGAAATGGACTGAACAACTACATGCAACATAGACCAAGTCAACCCCAAAGGTTTAATCAACAAGTTCCAAAACCACCACAACCCGAGTTATATAACAGTTTGGAAAACTTGTTGGAGGCATACATGGCGAAGAACAATGCCTTAATCCAAAGGCAAGTAGCAACGATGAAGAATTTGGAGAGCTAAATGGGTTAGTTAACTAAGGAGCTTCGTAACCGACCCAAAGGAGCCTTCCCGAGCGATACAGAAAACCCAAGGAATTTGGGTAAGGAACATTGTAAGGTTGTGGCTCTACGAAGTGGTAAGATTTTGGAGCCCAAGATGATTGTGATTGGAGATGAACCTACTGAGAAGGAGGAAAGTCAACCAAAAGTTGAAATTCGTACACTAGCAGAGCCAGAACTTACAAAGTCTGATGAGGTAAAATCTAACCCAATAAATTCTAAAAAGCTAACATCTTCTTTAGATGTAGATTTATCTCCTCAGAAAAGTTGTCCGATTCAACCCAAAGTTCCAACATCTCTATATCCTAAAAAATTCCAAACAAATAAGTAGAAACGAGAGGTGTAATTCAACAAGTTTTTGGATGTTTTAAAGCAACTGCACATCAATATCCCGTTGGTGGAGGCTTTAGGCAAATGCCCAATTACGTGAAGTTCATGAAGGACATTTTTTCGAAGAAGAAAATACTTGTGAATATGAGACTGTAGCATTATGAAAGGAGTGCAATGCGTTCTTACAGAACAAGCTACCTCTAAAACTGAAGGACCCTGGAAGTTTTACCATACCTTGTAATATTGGAGAACCTTACTATGGTAAAGCTTTGTGTGACTTAGGAGTAAACATCAACTTGATGCCCAAATCTATTTTCAAGCTATTGAGAATAGGTGAAGTAAGACCTATAACTATGACACTCCAGTTGGTGGATCGATCATTAGCATACCCAAAAGGAAAGATTGAGGATGTTTTGGTAATAGTACATATGTTTATTTCTCCTACTGATTTCATTGTCTTAGATTTTGAAGCAGATAAGGAAGTGTCGATCATCCTAGGGAGACCTTTCTTAGCTACAAGAAGAACGTTAATAGACGTAGAAAAAGGTGAAATCACTATGAGAGTTCAAGATGATCAAGTAACATTTAATGTTCTGAAAGCAATGAAATTTCCCAATCCAACGGAGGAATGTTCAGTGATGGAGGAGCTAGAAACTTTAGTTTCTATGGAATGGGAGAATAATTTTGAAGACTCATTGGAGAACACCTCAGGGTCTGAACCATTAGAGGATGAAGAAGGTAATGAAAATATGGCTTTGATGGAAGCCAATCCAATGAGCTGTGTTCAACCAGCACAGTTTGAACCGTTAGAATTAGAAGTCCGGGAATTTACACAACCAAAGTTGTCAATGAGGAGCCGCCCAAACTCAAACTTAATGTACTTCTTTCTCATTTTAAATATGTTTATTTGGATAACTGTTCTACTTTGCATATGATTGTTTCAACGGAATTAAGAGAACACCAAGAGGAGTAGCTAATTGAAGTTTTAAAGAAATTTAAAAAGGCAATTGGCTAGACCATAGTTGACATTCGAGGTATAAGACCTTCATTTTGTATGCACAAGATTATCATAGAGGAACGCGAAAGAGGTAGAATCGATAGGCAAATTAGACTCAACCCTATCATGAAAGAGGTAGTTTGAAAGGAAGTGAGCAAATGGTTAGATGCGAGAATTATCTACCCCATCTCGGGTAATTTATGGGTAAGTCCGGTACAATGTGTATCAAAGAAAGGAAAAATTACGATTGTTGAGAATGAACGTAATGAGTTAATCTAGATGAGAACTGTCACGAGTTGGAGAATCTGTATTGATTACAAAAATTTGAACAAAGCCACTCGAAAAGATCATTTCCCATTGCCTTTTTTGGATCAGATGTTAGATTGACGAGAAGGTAATAAATTTTACTGTTTCTTAGGTAGATATTCGGGATACAACCAAATAGTTGTGGCCTTGGAAGACCAACACAAAACCACTTTTACTTGCTCGTACGGTACATTTGCATTTAGGCGAATGCCTTTCGATTTATGTAACGCACCTACCACATTTTAGCAATGCATGATGGCAATATTTACTGATATGGTTGAAAATTTTGTTGAGGTTTTCATGGATGATTTTTCTGTTTTTGGTAATTCTTATGATGTTTGAGTAATTTGGCTATGGTATTGAAAAAATGCGAGGAGATAAATATTGTCCTTAATTGGGAGAAATGTCGTTTTATTGTTAACGAGGGAATTGTCTTAGGACATGAAATTTCCAAAAATGGGATTGAAGTTGATAAAGTGAAGGTGGACGTAATTAAAAAATTACCACCACCAGTTAGTGCGAAAGTAGTTCAAAGTTTCTTATGCCATGCCGGTTTTTACAAAAGGTTTATAAAAGATTTTTCAAAAACTTCTAAACCTTTGTGTATGATGTTATAGAAAGACACAATTTTTTTTTATTTTGACAAAGAATGTTTAGAAGCTTTTGAAGAATTGAAAAGTTGGTTAATCTTAGCCACAATAATTGTTACACCTGATTGGAACTCACCTTTTGAGTTGATGTGTGACGCAAGTGTCGCGTGTAAAATGATATGCGGTTTTGCGCAAGTATACATGTCGGTTCAAGTGATAAAGTGATGAGTGAGTATCGTTCCCACGAAGATCAGATTGAGGTACAAAATTGGTCAATTTATTGTAATAAGGTTAATGTTATGGTAAACTAAGGTAAGTATGCAATGATAATTCAAAAGAATGATGGTGTATGTGCTAGATGAAATTGATGAATAATTGGAAATGTAATGGCAAAAGTGAAAGCAGAAATGTAATGACAATAACAAGAGTGATTATCCGAATAGAATGTAAACAAAGAAATAAGCAACTAAATATGCTGTGAAAAAAATACTGCTACAAAGAATAAGAATAGAGTGATGTTGATTCGAAAGGTCAGGATTACCCAGAATCGACCTTGACTTTCAATAATGACCTGGTAAAATTGTATATACTTTACTGTACAGAAGAGTTCTAAAATGGCTTGCCTCTCACGAGTGCAAAACATCAAGTTACCTTGCTCGTGTCTATAGGCTTTTTAGGTATCTTACATGGGTTCCTTCTGTATGATCTTGATTCTATGTCTAGAGTCGACTACAAGTGTCGATCGAATACTTGCTTATTTCATTTAATTTTAATCCAACCAATCCAACCCTTTCGGAATTAGAATCAGTTTATAGTATGAGAACAACCTTCTACGTCTAGAGATTGTTGTATTTTAATTAAGAAATAAGAACAATCAAATGAAACAGTAAAGTAAATTAGATATTTACTGTGTCCATAAAAACAACTAAGGTTTAATCAAAAGTAATCCTAACCCTATGAGATTTAGGTCATGGGCTTGGAAATAAAATTCCAAACTAAAATATTATCCGACATTGCGTTCAACTACTTCAATTTAATATTTCAAAGGAACACTAATGGAAATGATGGAAGAACTTTGGAAAGCAGCTTTCGCTGGCCCAGTCCACACTTTGGCAGCACAACATCCTATGATGGCTAAGAAGGACTGCTTTCGACTTCCTGTCTTTTGTGCAGCCGGACCCTTATTCACGCCTAAGGATCTCTTTCACTTTTTTTTCTTGCCCTTTGTGAGGTCCCCTTTAACAACTTTTATAGATAGATTAGGCTAGGGTCAACTAACAGCTAGTGATTATCTTCTCCTATTTTAGGGGGATTTATCTGGTACAAGTTTGAATTTGAACTCGGACTGCTGTGCAGAAAATGTTGACTTGGCCTTCCCGGCATTGCCACGGCATCCGTGTTGGCAAAATGTCTATACTTTTCCTTGACAAAACACCACTACTTTATTTCCTCATTCCAAACCCTGTTCCTACCACACATAAAAAGAAAAACTCCACCGCAAGCGATTAGAAGCACCTAATTCCAACATAGTCCAAGTCCTAATGCAATATTAAAAATTCTAGCTAAAATGTCCTAAAATGCAACAAAATGTACGTAAGTACAAGCAAATAACTAGGTCTAAAGGTATGAAATATAAATATTTTCAAGAGTTATCACACCCCTAAACTTGAGTTATTACTGGTCCTCAAGCAAAATACATCTAAATGCATGAATGCACCCATATTGCCTTGGAAAAAAAACTTTCTCGTACTGCCTAGCTATTCGAAAAAAAATTTATACTTCTGTTTTTAGCAATCTTCTCTTTTTCTAAAATTGTTTGAATATCAAACGTTTGTTCAGCAAAGGTAGTGCAAAAATTTCTCCCTAAAAGCAAAATTTTCTAAGTACCCATGCATTCTCTCTTTCGTCCTATGGAAAATATCTTTTTATTTAGTTAGTTCATTCGTTGTCTAACTAGAAGTCACTTACTTTAAGCCCATATCAAAATATATTATTCACATTTTCATATATGTATTCTTCTCCTTTTTATTTTTTTTTGAAATAGTAAAGTATTATTATTAGGGGATTTAGCATGCCACAAAATTTTTTGACTTCACAATCACGATGGAGCATACAACGAATTGCCTAGTACTCAATCATGTTATAATTTAAACCAAAAGTCACTCATAAAGCTAAGGCTTTTAACTAAAAAGATGGATGGAGCATACAACTACCTCCTTATCTACTCAGTCCTTTGCTACAACAGAATGCCCCTAAAATTATACAACACACTCTTACTTAGGTCCTCCTTCCTAATCAATAGCACGATGGAGCAAACAAAGTGATGCTAACCTACTTAGCAACTCTAAGCATTGGAGTGCATACTTATTTAAACAAAATGTCGTGGCAATTTAACTAATGTTTGGTTTAAAAAATCCTTAAAGGCATTAAAAAGATACTTTCTATATTTTGAAAATCCATAAAAAACAGAGTATAGGACATCCAATTTTTAGAAATCAATTTCCAAGCAACTTAGCCTAAGCTAACTTCACCCAATCCATTGTTACTTGTTCTAAGTATCTCGAAAAAATTTTAAGCTCATAATTCAACATCTTAAAGAAAAACTGTACTTCTTATAGACAAAGCAGTATTTCAAAAGTTATTATGCCATGAAAAAAATCCTATATGCCAAAATGAACATACAAAATGCAACCTAGATGCACAATACACCCCCAAACCTAAGGGATGAATTGTATTCAACCCATGTAAAATCATGAACAGTATATAACAAGTATAAATATGTACATAAACGAGAGAAAAAAAATTATGCAATGCATGAGAGAAAAACAAAACTTAACTTCCTTGGACTAGAACATTGGCACTTCATTCAATTCTTTCTCGTAGACTTGCGAACACTGACTTTGTATCGCATCATCCTTTTTTGTAGTTAAACTTTCTCACCTTCTTTGTTGGTATTCATTAGTTCATTGATCAATTGATCAATTGCTTGATCCTGTGCAGTCATAGAGATAGGTGAAGATGTCGGTTCAAGAGTTTTACCACCTTTTTTAGTGGCAGTAGCTGGTGTAGTGGTAGGGACATTTGTTTCTTCCTTTCTTTCTTCTACTTCTTTCTCTAGTTTGGCAGAGGTTGATTTTTCTCACTCCTCCTCAACAGCTTTTGCTTTATCTACAGTGACTTCTTCAGTCATGGGGTTAGTTTTGGCAGTAGGTGGAAGTGGCTCTTTTCTGCACTCCTTAGACGAGAGCAATGTAGCTAGGAAAGTAGGAAACTCTGGCATGGTTCTCGAAAGTTTTTTCTAAAGGGATCTTCTTAATGCCAAATCCCTATCTTACACATACGACTAGTACCGAGCCTAGTGTTTGTTTCTTTGTTCCAACTCTTCTTTCATTTGGTATTGTTGCACCTCAAACAGAGACAACCTCTATTCTAACTGTTTTAAAGAAGTTAAGATTTTCTGGTCATGAGAGGTGAGAGATGTTGTTGTGGGAATATGTGTGGTAGGGAAGGTTGATTGTGTTGGGATGCTGCGGCAAACTCAGTTCCTCGAAGCTTGGGAAAAATTGCTTGCGTTAGCCAACAATTATTGGGGGTAACGTCCTCAGCATCAACTAAAGGCACATTTTTCATCTTACAAAGGGCAGAAATAAGGGAAGAAAAATTCAAACTCTCGACATTCTTATCAACACACCTATGGACCTCTTGGAAGATAATCTTTCCTACATTTATCTGCCTTCCTTGTAGAATAGAATGCAACAACAACATTCCTTCTTTTGAAACAGTCATGTTATGTAATACCCCGAAAATTACTACAATAAGAAAGTAAGATAATATCCTTGATATAGTAAAATAAGGAAAT
>CM025150.1:12125434-12140060 GCA_013467495.1 Gossypium gossypioides
TAAGGGGTGTTACAATGTGACATCGCCATATTCGGTCATAACATTTAGACCGGGTTTGGGGTGTTACATGTTATGCATAGACGGTATAAGATGACTCCTAAAAAACTGGTACCACACCTTCCCAATTGGTTTTAATGCAACTCTTCCAACTGTGTAACACTCCCGGCTTGAAATAATCCACTGCATTCCTTCAATGCATAAATCCTCTAATACTTTTTCCAACCCCTTCGGTGTAATATTCTCGAAAAATTCAAAATGCTCGTCTCTAACCTCCATGATGCCAAACTAGGCATTAATATAGTCTTCGTCGAATGTCAAAGATTTACCCTACACATAAATAAAGGGAGAATCTGGGGAATTTACATGAGCGTAAAACTCCCTTACCATTTTACCCACAACATCCCCTGGGAGTAGACAAAACCTGCTCCAGTTGTGCAATTCTAGAATTGAGGATACCGATTCATCGTACCCCATGTGAGGTTTATCCTTCAATAAAATTCCCTGTTCAAAGTAAAATGGTCGCTTTAGAATATTAGTTGAATACCTTGTTGTTACAGTAGCATTGAAGAATATATTTGGTTGTGGGGCACTAACGCGCGAAGATTTTGCTGTTTTAGAAATACTCTTTACACTAGCCATGAAGAGAAGGTCAGAGAAACAGAAAAGGAAAATAATGGAGTAAACAACAAATAGCAGAACGGTGGAAGACAACAGAACCGTAAAAATGTGAAATTTGTGAGAAGTGGGAAACGTGAACCAGTTGAAGAAAATAAAAAGGGATAATGATGACAGTTTTTAGGGAATGGGAAACATGAGGGAGAAGGGTTATGACATGGAGGAAAAGTTAAAAATGGAAAAGAATTTTGGGGGAAAAATGAAATAACTGAGCCTTACATCGTGGGCTTCATATTCTGGGTTTCCCAATATTCATTAAATGCAACTACCTAAAAATCTTTCCTTCGGAATTTTCTAACCGGTCAACTCTTTTATTAACACCTCATCATTCAGTTTGTCATGGCATAATGTTTCTTTATAATGCTGCGGCAAACTGCTGCTCTGTATAGACTACCAAATCCTACTTCTTTTATTCTGCTCCTATTCATAATAATAAAAACATAAATGAAGTTGTATTAAAAATAAAGAGAATAAAAATAAAAATAGCAATGGCAAATAAAATGGAAAAAAAAAACTACTTACTAACAAGAATTAAAACATCACGAGGGCTAACGCTTTGCTTGTCACGCTCTATAGGAGCACCCCAGTAATGCTTCAAGCGTTGTCCAGTAACCTTGAATGTAGCCCTTGCTCTTAGGTCTTTAACAATAACAGCATGCAAATACACTTGAATTACTTCAAAAGGTCCTAGCCATCGAGATTTTAACTTACCTGGAATTAAACAATAATACCTGTTGTCCAGGTTCAAATTGCCTTAGTAAAATTCTGGCATCAGGCCATCGCTTGGCCTTTTCCTTATACAAACAAGCATTCTCATATGCTTGTGTTCGAAACTCTTCCATCTCATTTAATTCTAGCAATCTCTTGCTACTAGCAGTAGCCCAATCCATGTTCAACTTCTTAATTGCCCAAAAGACTTTATGCTCAAGTTCAACAGGTAAATGACATGGGTTACAGTAAACAAGTTTAAAAGGTGACATCCCTAGTGGTGTTTTAAATGTAGTTCGGTATGCCCATAGAGCTTCATCTAATCTAGTACACCAGTCCTTTCGAGATGGATTCACCACTTTTTCTAGAATTTGTTTAATTTCTCTATTAGAAATTTCAGCTTGGTCATTCGTCTGAGGGTGATATGCCGTGGCAATTCTATGTTTCACCCCATACCTACACAAGGCATTGCACATCAGTTTGCAATCAAAATGGGATCCCTCGTCACTGATAATGGCTCTCGGTGTTCCAAATTGTCTGAAAATGTTCTTATGCAAAAATTTCAATATCGACTTAGCATATTAGAGGCTAGGGCTATTGCTTCTACCCACTTAGAAACATAGTCTACTACCAAAAGTATGTATAGCTTGCTCACAGATGGTGAAAATGGTTCAATAAACATCAAATAGTTTAATCTTCAATATACTTTGCAATGACATTTCCCGTCTCCTAGACACATTTCCTGTTCTCTGACAACAGTCACACGACCTATAAAATTCATGAGCATATTTAAATAAACTTGGCCAATGGAATCCTAACTAGAGTACCTTGGCAGTTGTTTTCATCCCTCCAAAATGCCCTCCATATGGGGCTGAGTGACAATGTTGTAAGACATTATGCATCACATCGTTGGGGACGCACTTTCTAATTATTTGATCTGCACAATGCTTGAATAGAAATGGTTCATCCCAATAGTACTGTTTGGCGTTGTGAAGAAATTTTTGTTTTCTTTGAGCATTGAAGTTAGGTAGCATTAGACCACTTACTAAGAAGTTTAATATGTTGGCCTACCAAGGTAATGCCTTGGCAATGAGAAAATCTTGATCTGGGAACTATTCCTTAATATATTTCTTACTTTTATCTTCATTCCTTGATTCTATTCTTGGTAAATGGTCAGCCAATTGATTTTTGGTTCCCTTCCAATCTCTAATTTCAAAATCAAACTTTCGTAAAAAGAGTATCCACCTAATCAATCTCGGGTTGGCATCTTTTTTCTGTACGAAGTACTTGATAGCCGTGTGATCTATATAGATTGTGACCTTTATTCCTACTAAATAAGAATGAAATTTGTCAAATGCAAAGACCACAGCCACTAATTCCTTCTCCACAATGGTATAATTAGGCGGAGTCTCTGTCAACGCCCTACTAGCATAATACATTGCATGTAGTACCTTGATTCTCCTTTGACCCAAAACTTCTTTCACAGCATAATCATTGGCGTCGCACATGAGTTCAAAGGGTAATGTCCATTCTAGAGCAACAACAATCAATGCTGCTACAAGTCGCTTCTTGAGTTCCTTGAAACCTGTAAACATTGATCATCAAAATTAAAAGGTTTATTTTTTTCAAGTAAAGTACACAAGGGTTTAGAGATTTTCAAAAAATCATTGATAAATCTTCTATAAAATCCTGCATGTCCTAGAAAACTTTTAATACCCTTAACACTGGTGACCGGTGGCAATTTTTTGATCACTTATATTTTTGATTTGTCCACTTCAATTCTTTGCTGTGACACCCTATGTCCTAAGACAATGCCTTCACAGACCATGAAATGACATTTCTTCCAATTTAATACTAGATTCGTTTCTTCACAACGGCATAAAACCATCTCCAAATTTCTTAAGCAATCTTCAAAATCATTTCCTAACATAAAGATGTCATCCATGAAAACTTTAAGGAAATTTTCCACCATGTTCGAGAATATGGCCATCATGCAATGCTGGAAAGTTGTCGGGGCATTGCATTACCCGAACGACATCCACCTAAATGCAAAAGTTCCATATGGACACATGAAAGTTGTCTTCTCTTAATTTTCAGGTGCTATGGCAATCTAATTATATCATGAATAACCATCTAGGAAGCAATAAAAGGCCTTATTAGCTAATCAGTCCAACATTTGATCGATGAATGGTTAAGGGAAATGGTCCTTCCTAGTTGCGTTGTTAAGCTTGCGGTAGTCCATACACACTCTCCATCCCGTAATAGTACGAGTCAGTCTGAGCTCATTGTTTTCATTACTAACTACCGTGACACCTTATTGTTGGGTACACATTGCACAGGACTTACCCATTAGCTGCCGAAAATTGGGTAAATAAGGCCAACATCAAGCCACTTGATAATTTCTTTCTTGACAGGTTCCTTAATTTCCTAATAGCCATTGTCAAAAACATTATTGATTACCAACCTTATGAAATTCTGAGCACATATAAGCTAAAATTCCTAAAATACCCTAGAAACTTCTAGGCCCAATTTTAGGGTGTTACATTGCGTTAAAGTGTTCACACAGATCTTCTAAGTACTTGTGTTTTTTATAAATTAAATAAATTTATTACTTTGAAAATAAAACTAAGGTTTCATGTAATTGATAATGTTTTTATGAATGCTGTAACCTTCATAATCTGACCTTAACGTTTAGGCCGGGTTTGCAATGTTACATCACGACATTTCCTTAGTTGGATGCAAGCTTCAGCTCAGAGGGGGAATTGAAGATTACTTAGTGCAACTAGGCATCGAGAGGATCAAGACGCATCTAGCGGCAATACAAGTACATTGCGATCTATGTCAATCTTACCCTGCATTGATTAAGTGTTTGGTTGTACTCAAATGTTTGATTATGATTGGAGTTATGATACTTTGGGATTGTAGAATAGTTAAGTGATATTTCTGTAGAAAGTTTCTTGGGACAATCTGAGGTAGTGAATGAGAAGTTTGTTAGAAAAAAAATTGTCTTTTTTGGGATTGAAATATTGTTTGGATTTGCATTGAAATCAGAGTTACGCAGCGATAGCATGGTGATCGGTATGAATGAGAAATTTATAGATTTTGTGGTTAACTGAAGGTGTGATAGTGTGAATTTTGAGGACAAACTTCTTTTAAGGAGGGAAGAGTTGTCACATCCCGAGAATCAAGTTAAAAGAAATTGGATTAGTGAAACCTTGAGTGGTCACGTCCTGATTCTTGAGTTAAGATCGTGAAAATTTTGCCAAGGGACTAATTTGGTTCAGTGTTGTGTTAGTGTTCTATGTTCGAATCCTTTCTCCTTGAAGTTTGTTAATTTTTTTCCAAACCCATATCTTTGAAATTCTGGTTTAAATATTATTTTCACTCAATTGATGACAAGAATGAACCCGTTGGTTTAGTGGTAAGGCTTCAACTTACCCATTGCTCTTGTGTTTGAATCCCTGCGTAGGCAAAGTAGAAATTACTTTGTTTTAAACTCTAGGGAAAATATGATAAGGGTAAGTAATCAGATTTAGTGAGAGTTAGTGGGGATATGAGTGGTTTTTTAAAAAAATATATTGTAAATTTCCCTATTTTCCCTCACCCACTAAATCGTCTACTAGCCCCTCACCCCCTTTAACTTTTTTTCTTTTCTGTTTAATTGTTTTCTATTTGGTTCTTTTCATCTTTTCTTTCTTTTTTCTCTCTTGAGTTCATTCTTTTTCTTTTGCTTTGAATCTTTCTTATTGCCATTATTTTTTTGCGGGACTTCTATTGACTCTCCAATTTCTATTATAATCCAAGGATAGTGTAAGTTTTGTTAAGTTATTTTGTTGTTATTTTGGTGTTAATTCATTCATTGTGCAAGGTGAACTTATTAGTTTAATCCTCATAATACATTATGATAAGTATTCTATTAATTTTTTTATTAGGCAAAAAGAGTGTGAATGAAAATCCTCCAGCGGAGCAATTGTCGTTTTGGTCACTATTTCTGTGGAGTAAGTATTTGAACATTGTTTTAGGGACTGTTTCTTTAAGGAAAAAAGTGTATTTTAGTGGAATTTTGGGCTTAAAGTATGTTATAATTGATTTGTTTAAATGTTGTATGTAGGATTTAGAGTGCAATAATTGTGTGGATTATTAAAAGTTTCATCAAGAGTGTGATTCTAAATTGAAACGTCAATTAGAACTTAGAAAAACTCAAAAACAGAGGTTATTTTCGAAACTGCTCCATGTCACACGACCGTGTGTCAGGTTGTGTGCATCACACAGGTGTATGGTCAGTCGTGTGCCAGGCTGTTGGGGCACACGAGCACATGTAATTACACGAGCAATTTGTGTAGGTCATATGGACGACACGGCCTGCCATTTAGGCCGTGTGAGCCCAGTTTTTGAAAATTTTCACTAAGGCCCGTTTAACATAGAAATTCGTAATCTAACCCTCTGTAGGGTCCGTTTGGCTGACATAAGACTCTAAATGTGACATATGTTCATAAGTGACAGTATGTGATGTGATTAAGGTATGTGAAAAACGTATGTACGACCTGTGTTTGAATAACTTTGAAAGCATAATTACATGTAAAAACATCTATGACATATGTATATAGAATAACTGTTAGTATAAGCAATATGTTATGTTATGATCTGTAAAAATATGTGTACGTATGCATGTCATACCATTCATGTGGTATGTACGTATGTTATTATGATTATGCATGTGTATTGGGGTGGGTTTTGATGATGGAGGAAGTGTTTTTAGGCAGTATTACTACAATTTTGGCGGTTAAACCACAATATATGTTTGGTAGCTCAGTTGCACCATTATGAGTGGCATACCACAATGACCGGTGTGATTGGATGAATGGACTCTTTAAGTCCTATTTGGTGTGATTGGTTGGACGGGGTTGGTGTGTAACGGATCGGGGTAGAATTTCTTCTGATCTGATATGACATTCTCATTTGATATATGTTTATGGTAATGTGACATTCTGATCTGATATTTGTATATGTGTACATTATAAGTAGAATTCTGTTTGGGTATTTACATTTGTGTATGTTATAAGAAAATTATATTTGAGGACCTAGTCACATATTGGGCTTCTAGCTCACTCATTTGTTTAATATGTTTCAGGTGATCTTTGCACTTAGGACCGGACGACGTGCAGGAGCTTGGATTTTTTTCTCAGCTAATTAAATATGGTGACTTACATTAGTAAGCTGCAATCCATTTTTAGGCTTTGCTTTGGTTTTTGTTTTATTCGTTAGTATTGGATTTTTTAAACATAAAAATTGAAAAAAATCACACGGGTTAACAAACTAAAATTCAGATTTCAAAACTGAAATTTTGAAAGTTTTTCATTGCATAAATAAGTAATCACCTAAGTTGTTTTTTTTTTGTAAATAAATATTTTTTAACAAATGTTAGTGTTAATTGGAAACGATTTGCCCAAAATTGATACTTTCAAAACAAATGAGTTTGAATTCGAATTTTGGGTTTGAAATAAGTGTTTTCGATCTTAAGTTTTTCTTAAACATTTGTGAGAGTTTTGCCAAATTTTATGCCTTCGAAACGCAGAACTAAGTTGATTAAATCAAAAGTTTTTAAACAAGTTAACGTAATTTCTCAAGATCTGGTCATAATGTCTAGGTCTAGTTTGGGGTGTTACATCTCGAATTGTGTTTTTACCTATGAGGTTTAGATCATATTTGTACCCACACATTAAGAAACCAATGGTGTAAAGTAGTTAAAACTACGAGTGTTAACTACCATGTAATAGGAACTTAGAATGTCTAAGGATGAAACTCCTTCACTTTTTATGAGAAGTTAAGTTACACATCTTGTTGAGTCCAAAATTGATATTTGTAGGCAGAATATAAGCAGTGCCAAAAGCAATGCTTATGCTTAGCATAGTTCCAACTACTTTAGGCACCAACAATGAAAAATGCAGAAAAATGATGAACACATGATATGTTTACATAGTTTAATTTTCCTACATCTATGGGGCCTTACTAGAGAAAATATTTATTATCTTAGGACCTTGTACAACAAGTATTTTCAAGATATAACACTCGCCAGTTTAGACTTCTCACCTTTGTACCTAATATCTAAATATCCCCCTAAGTTTTCCCCTTGAAAACCTAACCAAGTCACGCACTTGATTATTTCACTCAATGTACTTAAATAAATGTTCTACAATGAACAAGATAAAGTGCTTCTCAGTTCCGTACAAAACCTATACAACTCTCCACAATATATAAGTAATTGAGACTCTCTAGCATACTTTATCTTTTACAATCAATCTTTCCTCAAAATAAATAGGATAATATGAATAAAGAATATCTTTAAGTAGCTTTGGATAAGTCTTGAATCTTCAAGATATAATTCCTAGTTTAGCCCAATTTGATTCGATCCACCAAACTTGAGAAGTTGATTGCATTGATCCACATCCAAACCAATCTCCAAGATATGTTGCTATGTGTAGTTTGAAAATCAAGGATGGGCTAGCATTCATCCAAAATTATTGCAGGAAACACAACACAAGGTTTTTTGTAGTAAAAAATTGCCAATTGAGCAGGGCAAATTTTGTAAGCAAATAGTTCTGCTACTAATTGGCACTAGTTGAAGCACTGCTCAAAAATTGCCTCAACATATGTAACCAAGCATTCAAATGTAAAAATTGGCGTGCAGGGTTCTAAGATCTCTTCTAGTAAGATTCTCCATCAAA
Organism: Gossypium gossypioides; assembly: GCA_013467495.1. Lineage (NCBI taxonomy): Eukaryota > Viridiplantae > Streptophyta > Magnoliopsida > Malvales > Malvaceae > Gossypium > Gossypium gossypioides. Next base: position 12,133,543 of record CM025150.1, read on the forward strand.
GTAACAACCATTAGTAAGAACAAGGAAATCAACACTATTAGAATGGATGAGAAAATTGGGTCACTTCAAACCTTTGAAATGAATTTAAAGGAAACGAGATGGAATAAAGTTAAGTCAGAGAAAAAATACTCCTCTTATTGTTGCTTCTTTAGTTGCAACTAATTTTAAAAATATTATTGAAGACTTGCTAGAACAATTGCCTCTTCTTATCAAAAGCTTCAATAAGGTTGTCAAAAAATATCAAGGAATAAAAAAAAGAAGTGAAAGAAGTTGTGGCTTCAAAAAAGGGAAAGGAAACATTCATGTAAATGAAGATAATGTAAAAAAACAAAAGGCATACCGTGTCAAGAATTCGAGGGATATGGACATATACAAGTTGAATGTACAAATGCCTTTTAAAAGAAAAGAAAATCCTTCAACATGAATGGAGTGATGAAGACTTAAGAAGTGAAAAAGATGAAGATGAAGAGAATATGAGCAACTATTTTGTTTTCACTTCCAAAATGGTTGAAGTTATAACTAACTTAGAAACTAACAATGACAATTAAGAAGAATCGACATAAGATCTTATGAAGATATACAAGACTATGATTAACAAATGGGATTTGGTTGAAGTTATGCTAGAATAGAATTCTAAGCATAAAATATAAGAAAAATTGTGATAATAATAATTTAATTTACAATTATTAGTTAAAAAATTGATGTAAAAAAGGTTGTGTTATTATTATTTTTTTAAAAACTTGTTCTTATTTTGTTGATGTAAAATAAAGTTATTACTTGAAGAAAACTCTGAGCATCTTAATTGTCACTTAATTAATATTAGAGCTATATACCAAATAAAATTTAAGTTTAACTTTATAATAAAATCCAGTAATTAAAAATATTCAATCAAGTAGCATCTAAGAAAAAATACTAGTAAAAAATGGAGATTATTAGCATTAATAAGTTATAAATATATAAAAAAGAATAGTGTTTAAAGCAATGGTTCTTTGAAGAGGGAATACCTAATTATATTCGAACAACAATGGCACCAGAGAGTGGTCGAAGATTATTTTAATTGATGATGAGGTAATATAATTTTATGATTTGTGTTAAAAAAATTATTTAACTTGTTTATACTATCTGAAACAAGCACTCTTAAATCATTATTTTTGTCTATATGTTATATATTTGGTGCAGGTGAAAATTTGTTTTGTGGGCTTGCTTTGAAAGGAAAATTAAATTTTAACAATTATTTTTTAATCACTTATATTAAATGTGTTAATTTAATTTCGTGTAAATATATTTTGAAATCATCATGAATTATTATATTTGTTGCATATTGCTTTACCTATTTTTTTTTTCAAATTAATATGATAGTTTACTTTTTTATATAGTTCCAAATTTATATCTTATTTAAAAACTAAGAGAAATTATCATTATCTATTATAGGTAACGATAATTAAAAATATTGTAACACTCCAAACCCGACCTAGACATTATGACTGAATTATGAAGGTTACAATGAAAACACACAACTTTGATCTCTTCAATTTCAATAAAAAGTGTTTGTCACAATAACATATGAATGTAGTTTGAAATATTTGCTTATAAAATTACTTTATTGAAACCATTTTGCCTTAATTCCTTATTTCATAAACCACAATGTTTCGATTATAAATTTGCAGTGGAAAAATCTCTTAAGAGATATTATTTTTAGAAAATCATTAAATATCATAAATTGTTCGTCTGGTTTAGTTTATCATAAATCATACCGACTTACCAAAAATATCATATAGAAATATGTTCTGCAATATCCAAAAACCAAAGTAAATGTCCTGAAATTAAACAATTTAAAAGTTTGTAAAGTCCTTAATAAAAATAAAAAACAAAAGTAAGGTTCAAATAACCAAACCGAGCTCCGGGATCGCCGCCAAACCTTTAGTCTGAGGATTACATGAAATATGGTGAACTAATAGAGTGAGCGAAAAAGCTTAGTGTGTGCCTTAGCCCACATATAGAAATCATACAGAACATGCTTGTATGCAAATATTAGAATAACATATTAGAACATAATAATCCTACCCCCATCCGCTACTCACCATCTCCATCCAACCTATCACACCAAATAGGACTACAAGAGTCCATCCATCCATCCATCACACCATGTCGTGGTCGTATGCCATTAAGAAATTATGCAGTTGAGCTGCGAGACAGATATTGCAGATATACCACCAAAAATGCAGTAATACTGCCAAAAACACTTCCTCCAATATATATTACATCCCACCCCAATGCACACACATTATCATACTAATAACTCATGCAACATATAATCTTATCGAAACAAAAATATGACATGTTCATCAGTGTCATTAATACAAATTTATCACAAAACCCAAGTAGAGTTTTTAGTCATAACTATGCTTACAAACATACAAATACATAAATTTATAGTCTTATATACTTATAGAGTATCAAAATATTCGATTTCAAAATCTTGTTCTTGGCCCAAAATGGGCCCCACAACTAGGCCATAATAGGCCCACATGCCCGTGTGGTCCACATGGCCTAATAGGCTAGACCGTGTGGCTCACACGCCCTACCTGATTTGCCCGTGAAATCGCACATGCCCATGTGCTCCACCCGGCCTGCCACATGGTCGTGTGATGCAGACTATAGTTTGAAAATAGCTTAATTTTCCATATTTTTGAGTTTTAAATCGATGTTTTCAAGCTAGAAACACACACATGATGCTACTGGAATATTAACACTAACACAACAGTGAGATCCTGAACATATCATACACATCTAGGATTAATAAAAACTCTAATATGGAATCGAGACACGAATTCAACGTTTAACACCAAAATTTAGTCCCCAAGATTGACATTTTGTCACTTACCTTAAGGAAAACAACAACCTTAACCCATACTCAATTCATCGAGGGATCATTGAGTGACGTACGATAATCTCTTATTAGCACAAAGACATACAACTCCAGCATTAGAAAATAGTAAAGAAACTCCACTTAACCTATCAACACTTACCAACTTCGGAAGAGAAAAATACACTTCTGTACAAATTACTGAATGATTAGCAATCACACTTACTGAAACTGTCAAAGTAAACAACAGGAACACAAGAAAGTGTAAGGAATGATAGGATCACAATGAAAAAAAGCTTTAAGAATAGAATAAAAGAAAATTTTAAAAAAGATGGAAGGAAAAGAATGGCAGACTAGGGAAAAGAGAGAAAGAAAGCGGAAATGTGTAAGAGATTTCTTTGGGAAATTAAATCCCACTAAATCCATTCTCTAACCACTTATAAAATTTCTTTAAAATTCAAATTTGAGCAAATCTTTGCCACATAGGCGGCACCTACTGGGAACTAGCAAAAATATTTTCCATTTACAGATACGGGGATTGAAACATGAGACCTAAAGTAAACATCCAAGGCACTCAAGCACCAAACTAAGCCAAATTACTTGACATAATTTTAACAATTCAAACTTAAGAAAATTGAGGCGTTACAAATACGCTTTTTAAAATATAATTAAAAATTAAATGCATAATCACATGCAACACATGTGACATTAAAAACTAGTTACTAGAAAGTGTGAAACTAGATATGGATGACTTGGTTATATTGACATGGGTGAAAACTCTAGCAATCATATTGTATTTGTTAAAGCAAAAGAATGCTTAGAGATACAAGAGAGTTCTTGGAAAAGAGCATCAACCCACGATAGAGAGAAGATTCAAAGCCATAAAGGTAGACATATTTGTCATTATTGTGGAGTTTCAAGGAATGTTAGGCCCAAATGCTCCATATTCTTGAGCAATCTTAGAAGAAGGTAATTAATTTCATATCTAATTGTAACTTAGTCTACAAAAACCAAAAGGCATAATAAAAAATAAATATGAAGAAAAAAATATAAAAATCTTATTGTTCACAACCTTTTAAAATTATTCACTAATAATATTTGGTATTTTGATAGTAGATGTCCTGTACATATGGTTGGAGAAAGTAGCAACTTGAAAAATTTTCAAGAAAATCTAAGGGTAGAGTAACCTTTGGCAATAAGAAGAAGGGCAAGATTTTTGTTAAAGGGGTGCTTAATATTGATGCCATACCAGAACTTAAAAACATATTTCTTGCAAATGAAAGATGGCATCCCATAAGAAATATATTTCTTGCTTAATATTGAAGGTAAATCTGATCAACATAATTAGCTATGTGATCAAGGCATGTTGGTGAGCTTTACTAGTGAAAGTTACAATGTGATAGAACAACCAACAAGCTAATTATGAAGGGGCCTTGAACATTTGATAATTGTTACATATTAGTGGATCTACTTGGCTTCAACAAAGCCACTGCTCAAGATTTAAAATTATTGCATGAAAGTATTAAGCATGTGCTTTACAAAGGTAGGAAAAGATTTGTTAGATATGATGTTGCTCGTAGGTTGCCTAAACTTTACGAGTAGTTGATAAACATTATGGTTAATGTTTGAAAGGCAAGAAGCAACCTATGTCACATCACTAGTTGCAATATATTCAAACATCAAGTCTCTTGAAACTATTGCATGTGGACTTGATTGAATGTAGACTAAGATCCTTAGAGATAAACAATACGTGTTTGGTGAAATTTTGAAGATCTGGAATGACTACAGAAGGAAATTTGAGAAATATGGATGCTCAGATTTTTGTGATCAAATTGGGATTGAACATGAATTTTGAACACCCAAATTACAACAGGATGGTGGCTTTGAGAGAATGAACAAGATCATCTTAGACTTGGTTAATGTAATGGATAATGCAAAAGAAATTTCTTACTAATTCTTGGTTGTGAAGATATCATGCTACACTATCTATCTTTTTATGTTGAGGCCAAATACCAAAAAAGCCCCCTACAAGATATGGAATGGAAGGAAGCCAACAATACTGCATTTTATGTGTTTGAAAGTCCTTGTTACATTATTTGAAACATGGAATATAAAGGGAAGCTTGAATCACATATTTAAGAGGGTTTCTTTCTTGGGTATTCAATATTATCATTCATAATAAAACAACAAGCATTTAAGTTAAAGAGTTTTCTGATGATGAAACAGCCCCACTAGTTGTTGAAAAAGTTGCAAGTGATTAAGAAACAATTGTTACATTAAGTGAAGAATAGTCTGATAAAGATCTACCTCAGCCTTAACCATCTACAAGAGTACATAAAAAATCACCCTTTACATAATGTAATTAGCAGCATTGATAGCAAAGAATCAAGTACAAGCATAAACCAAATTATTTAGACATTGTTAGGTTAGCTTATTATACATATTCTATTGAACCAAATAATTTAGAAGAAGTAATCAAAGATGATCACAAGATTCAAAAAATGCAAGAAGAATTAAACCAATTCAAAACTAATGACATGTGAAAACTAGTCCCTATCCTAAAGGATGGAATATAATTGGAACCAAATGGATATTCAAAACCAAAACAGACAAGCATGAAAACATTACAAGAACCAAAGCCAGACTTCTAGCTCAAGTTTACACGTAGGTGGAAAGGGTAGACTTGATGATACCTTCGCATTTATATCTCATTTTGGGGCAATTCAATTACTCTTTTCTTTTGCAAGTTAATCAAATGTGAAGTTTCATATGGACTTGAAAATTTCCTTTTGAATGGATTCGTCACTTGTTGATGTTAGGATCCAACAAGGCAGAGGTTACGATAATTCACCTTGCATAGGGCAAGGTGGAAAGTCATTGTGGATGGTGAGTTTAGGTGGTGCAGTAGCGAAAGAGAGAAAAAATAGTAGGGATCTGAGAGAGAAGGTCCCCCAACTATGTGGGAACAAAAGGTTTATATATCCTAAGCTTGGATCCAGAGATGCCATGTGTTAATCCTCCATAAGTGGTTACGAGTCGATAAGTCAGCTACTTTGCCATGGTAGGCCGAAGTGGGGTAGCTAAGGTGGCAATTAGACATGTTTTCAATAATCTTGGATGGGACATGGTTGGTGTCATAAATGGCTGTTATAAAGTGGGCCCTTGTGCAGTTGAATGGTTAGGAATTGTGTTGAGAAGTTGGTTGCAAGAATTGGATTTAAAAAGTGGTCCAAGGAGTCCATTCGTAGTGTAGTGGTATAACAATTTCCCTCTGTCGGGAGAGAGGTTATAAAGTGATCTTCTTGGAGACCTTACCACATTTCTTTTAGAGCGAAGGGTTGTGATATATTTTGAAGTTGAATCATTAAATATTTTATGCGTGAAGAACACGTGTGGACCATGTTGCTCTTCTTTTTGTGCGTGCATGCACCTGCATTTATGTCTGTGGGTTACAAGTAAACTTGCTCATTGGTCGAGCCACCCATCCATGCCCAAAGGCCCACTTGAAAAAAAGGAGTGTTTGGAAAAAAATATGAGGCCCAAAATATGGGCTTGGGTAAAATTAAAGGCACATTTTTTATGGGGGTTAGGCCTTAGGCAAGAGTTTTTTTGCCCAAGCCCAGCCCGACCCAAATATTATACTATAAAATAA
>CM025150.1:12140601-12150976 GCA_013467495.1 Gossypium gossypioides
GTCTTTGGTTTTTTCTTTTTTTCATATTTTTCACAGCAAAGGAGTTATTGAACAAAATTTCTCATTTTTTTTTTGTAAGTTTTTATAAACTGCGTCTCTTTTCTCTTCTTTTAGAGTAAAGGTTTACTTTGTTTTACATAAAATCTAAAATATTTTCTAATATTTGGTAAGTTTTCTTGTGTCAATAGTATTTTTAGTGTGTTGTGTAAAGAGTGTCACACCCCAAAACCCGGGTCTATAGAATCGGGTAATTTAACCGTGGGCTTGAGTGAGATATTGGGTTTAGTTTCGTAGAAGTTAAAAATTAATAGAATAAAATAATTAATTATGTAATAATAATAGAAATAATTGGGTTAAAAAGATATATATTAGTGAGAACTAAATTGGAATAGTAGTTAAAGTAAGGGTCTAATGTGTAAATTAAGAGATTTAAGTATTAGAATAAGGGAGGAAATAGGAGGGGGCTTAGGGGTAAATGGCCCCAAATTTAAAATTTGGTTGGCTATATAAGACCACCTACCTCCCTTCACACTTTCAACCATTTCAAAAGTTTGTTAGATTTGAAAATTAAGAGTTTTCTCTCAAATTCCTTTCATCCTCTTGATTTTCCTTGCATCCAAATATTTTTTTCCTTCTCAATTTTGAAATAAATCCACTCTTTCTTCTTCAATTTTCTAATAACACTTTAATCTATTGTTTTCTTATGTACTAAACTCTTATTAGGTGCTTCCAATTCAGATTTTTATAGATCTAAACGAGGGAGTTAAAGATCTATGGTTTTAAAAGTTTATTTTGCATAAAAATGGTGAATCTCGTAATTGAGGGCTAATGGATGATTTTAAAAAAAATTTCAACCTATTTTAATATAATTAAGAGGCTTATAAACTTGATTTAACAAATATTTAAAAGAAATGTATGAATCGACTGATTTTTGCTTTATGAGAATGAAGATGAACGTGATTTCCCGAAAAATGTTAATTATTGAAATTTTATAAAATTAACGACCTAGATCTGTAATTAGGCATTAGATCTATTAGGAAGTGAAAATTGACGATTCAGTTGAGCTAAAATGGAGTAATTAGAGGATTTAAGGTAAGGTGAAGTGAGTTCGCCAATTTAGTGAAGGAGCGAGCTGTAGTTAGGTTGTTAGGCGGTTATCTTGTTTTAAATGTTAGTAATCATGACGTTTTCATATACTATGCAAAGCCTCTCAACCTGAAGGTGTATCCACATGCAAGGGCAAGGGCAAGCAGATGGTACAGGCTCTGCAGGAACTGTGAAATGCAAGTGAATGTTTTGGCATATCACACTTAAACACGAGTTCGTGTGCTAAGGGAAGCCAGGTAGGCATGCGAACCCTTGTGTACGATATGTGAGCCCTGCTATATTCTTATGTGTGCCTTACTTGGGACTTGCAAACCCTAATATCATGTGTGTGTAATGTATTTCGAGTTGCATGCAAGCCTATATACATGTGCGAGCTTTTATGTATGCGCGAACCCTATAATATGCAAACCCTATCACATGTTGTAAGTTAGCTTATATATATGTGTGCCCCTATAATATGCGAGCCCATATACTTGTATGAACCCATATGTCATTATGATGCTAAGAGTATTGTGAGCCCTGCACTATTGCGAGCTCTGCCAAAGTGAATTGTGTTATTGTGAACTGTATTGTGTGAGCTTTGCTGTTATGTGCGAGCCCTACATTATATGTACTGTGAATATGTTAAAAATGATATGTTGTCATTGTGAACACTTGAAATCGTTGGATATCGGCATGCCATAGGATTGTGAGTACTCACCCTTTATACTATGTGTTAGGGCATTATGGCCCAGAGAAAGCGTTGGAGAGATAAGGGAATGTCGAGCACAGATCCATTCATTGTAGATTGCATAGAGTGTTTTGGAGTTTTGTGTTACACTTATCAAAGATAGCATACGACTCTTTGAGTCAATTAGAGGGTTTTGGAGATTCACTTACCCAATGTACATATTATGTTTATGCTTCACATTCACAAATTGCCAATATATCACCATGATGTGCTTGAATAATGTATAATATGTGGTCTGTTACAACATGCTTAATTGCTAGAATGATTGATGTGTTTATACCTGTTATATGTTTGGGCAATCACTGAGCTTTAATAAGCTCACACACTCTTCACATATACTTTATAGATAGGTAGCTCATGGGACTAGTGGTGAAGTGTGACAACCTAATGATCCATCTTAAGGCAAATCCTTTTGAGTATGTGACGCGTTTTCGAACCCTAAAGTGGAAGGCAATGTGGGATTGTCCTACAAGATTAGATTTAGACTTAGACATATAAATAAGTTTTTACGGGTTGTAAATGGACTATTTAATTTTGGATTTTAGACTTTATAATTATTTGTCTGAGTGCTAATTGATTAGATGATGCTACTTGATGAATGCTTAAATGACTGTTAAATTGTTGCACTAACGTATTTATGCAACTGAGGTGATCACCATGAATTAAGGTATGCCTTTGTGCCTCTTGTATGATGAAGTAAATTGATGACTTAATATGCATGAAATGAAGGTAATAACATGTTTAAATAAAACCTACAAACCCATTTCGGAGTAGTGCAAGAGTCGGGGTCTCGCTAGTGTTAAAGGAGTCACAACAGGGTTAGGACTTTGCCACATTTAAATTTCACCAAGTGAGGGGTTTGCCAACTTAAAGTAGGTTCACCAAAAACCATGTGATTCCACTACCTAGGAGCTCGCTAGTAGGGATCACCATGTTGGGATAGGTTTGCCAGTCAACAGGGAGTTCACTAACCATTAGGTTTGCTAGTCTAAGGGGTTTTATTGGGCCACCTATGACCTTTGCTCGCCAGGTTGTTACGAGCTAATAGTTTTTCTTTTCGTAGGTGGCTTTAACTTGAAAATATTGTGCTGTGTTTTTTATGACGTATTTAGAAAATGTAATTAGGATTACTTTAATATGATTTATGTTGCAAATGTGTGGTGTGTATGGTTCGTTGGTGTGTTTCAGGATGTTTTAACGGAGAGTCACTTCGGTGGCTAATGTGACGTTCGAAATTCATGTCGTACCATCCTGTTCAAAATTCATGTGTTGGGTATTGGTGGTGATGATGTCCGATAAAATAAGAAGAAGAAATGGAAAAGCATCCAGCCTATGAGGGTTCCTAGTGTTGGAGGTATGACTTAGTGCACCACTAGGATTAATAAGTTGTAGAGATAACTACTATGTAGAGGGATACAAAGAAACAACTATGAATTCTAGTTTAGCATTCCTGGTGGTGCAAATGAGTTGAGCACCATTAGTGAGTCGTGTTGGAAAAAATTCGGTTTTAAAATCGTTTTCTTGCATAGCGGAAAATTAAAAATTTTAAAACCGACCCAGTTTGTGGTATTTATAGCAATAAACCTTAACTGGAATCATAAATTTTTTTTAGATAAGCGGATCCTTGATGTTTTTCGGCTTTCAACTAAATGATCTTCTCCCCTATTCTGGTACCATAAACTACTTCGAGTATGAACCCAAACCAATTGAATCGAAACACAGAACTAGAAAAAGTTTCTCTCTTTTATTTGGGGTGAAAACGAAAATTATCTCTTTTTTAATAGAAACCGATAGAACTGTTATGCTGGAAAAATATATTTAATAGTTGAGAATAAATTCTCTTTATTTTTTGACAGAGTAACAGTCTCTCCAAATTCGATTTTACGTACTACTTGTGCCATCTATTTATAAGAAAAGAAGGTAGAACCCTTGTTGAGATGCAGCGTTTATTTCAAATAGGAAAACAAGTTTCTACTTAGAGTAGGAGTGGGGTGGACAGCACACCCTAGTATTCCTATTAGGCCTTTTGACCCAGTACTATGTAATGCTATATGAGGGGTTTTGGGCCTCTCTCGTATTGGGTCTAATTATGAGTACTTCCTGGGTCTTTTGATCCAGTACCATGGAATGTGATCCAACCCAATTCAATTTTTCTATTTCCCAAAAAATAAAATTTAATATTCTATATTAAACAATTTTCTCATCCCTATACTAAACAATTTTCTCATCCCTAGTTCACAACTCAACATGTTCATTGTGGCAGAATGGTTTATTTTCATTTTTGGGTTTCAAAACAGCTCAAAAACATAAACTCATTCTTCTAATCTTTTTTCAGTAATCCAAAAGATTTTCAAATGAATCATTTCCATTTCCATTTTGGAAACTTATATTCATTTCCAAATGATTCCATTTTTCCATTTTGTAGAAAACTATAATCATTCTTGAATGTTTCTCATTGCTCTTTTCCTATTCATTTAGTTCATTTCTATTGAAACAAGCAATTCATTTCTTGTTTCAACAAGCTAGCAGAGGGACTGATTTGACATATGTAATTAGGGCTCAAATAATTTATAACTAAGTTTCGGCTTTTCACCTATTAATTATAAACTCATTTAGTCACGAATTCATTCCACTATAGTATCGTGAGTAAGCTCTCCCTAACAACATACCATTACGAAAGCAACTATTCAATGCTCGTCCAATGACCTTGTCATAAGTGTGCTACCATCATAGTATATCCTTGACCTCTTTGGGATAATATCCGTTATTCCAATATGATCTTATTTTATCTCATGGTAATCATTACATCTTCTTTCATGAAAAGTCAATTACTATTACATAGTAATCAAGTCAGTCATCACAAAGACGAACGATCCGTGGGAACGTTTACTTTTCATCAACCATGTAATTCCAATGGGAGGATATCATTTACCCATGTCTCAGGCTATGAATTCCACTTTTTTGAATGACGCTACATACTGTAGAAGTCGTACACTCAACGCACCAGCTTTCATTTCCTTATCTTTTCGAACTCAAGCTTTTACTTACATCAAAGTCTACGAGTCATGCAAACATAGTCCATCATCCACTCAAGATTTATGCATGCCACACTATGAATGTCACGAGTGAATAAATCCATAAACGAATTTAGGATCTATTCTAATTGGGTCTTGTTCGGTGTACTGTCAGTCTAATCAGTACATCTATGTCTCTATCTTCTAGGATTCATCCACTTCGATGCCTAAGGCAAAGCATCTCCCCAATTGTACTTAATAAACGAAATATTAGTATTTCAATTGGACTAAGGACATGTTTAGGTTTATTTACTAATATATGCTATCTTTCTATATTACGATCTGACCACATAATACCACTTAGTATTAGTTAAACATTAGACAACCGATGAGCAACATTTACATCCATTTTGTGTTACGTGTAAAAACCATGTGAGGAAAATATGCAAAGCTCTAATGTAATTCATGAATAATTTTATTAACCAATCTTTTCAAAAAATTACAAGTGTACTTAGATGAAAATACTACACTTAAGGCACCTGATCCGACAAGTCAAAGCATGACGAATCGAAGCCAAGGTTTTATTGGCCTTTATACGCCTTAGAAGCATGATTTCATTTACCAGCTAAAGAGTTTGTGAGAAAGGTGTTGAAATTTTATGGGGTACCGCCTGGGCAACTTTTAAGTGCTTCTTAGTGGATTTTAATTGGTTTTCTAATTTTGTGTTGTGAGAGGGATACGATTTCTTTTCTTGTGGTGTTTTAAAACCTCTTCTACCTGCACGTCCTAGATCAAACTCGATTTCCTAAACTGGTTAGCTTCCACAAGAGATAGGAAAGGAAGTTACCCGTTTAATGTTTGGGGTAGCCAATAACCTTGGTTTAGATCAGGAGAAGTATGTCTTGGTAGGGCATAGGTTTGTTTTAGAGTCTCCTTTCCCGATCACTTGGTCCTTGTCACCTTATGATGTGTGTGTGGCCCAGTGAAAACTGGTGGATGAGTTTAAGAGGATTCAATTCATTGCTCAACAAAAAGATAGTCTTTTAAATGTTCCAAGGATAATAAGCATAAAAAAAGTGTACAAATATTGTTTAATGGGTATGAGTCTAAACGATTATAAAGCTAAATATCTTGGGAGAGGGTTTCACAATAATGAGAGGGTGCCTCATTATACTGATGCATAGCCCCTAAGTGGCATTAAGCGTATTGCTCGAATACTTTTGGGACTAAAACTCAAGTTGTGGCACTTCCTTTTGGAGTTTGAGTTGTGTCCTCATCTTGTGTGGTGCACAAAGAGGTAAACACCTTATATCCCTGTAAGGGATGACATAGAGCAGGTCATGCCTTCGACAACTCCTTGGGTTATTGCAAGTATTATTTCTTTGACACTTGTTCGCAGGGAACCCTTAGAGGAGCATAAGGAATATGTGGAGCCTTTGGTGAGATGGAGGGATAAAGCTAGCCGTGGTGGGGTAGAGTTAGAAGGGGATAGGGGTACTTCCAAGGTTGGGGGAGTATAGTTCTGTTAGTTTTGATTTACTAAGATTTCAATATAACAACATTTAATATAAATTTTTATTTATATTTCCTAAGTCATTTGGTGAAAATAATTATTAAAATTTTTTAAAATATTTTCAAAGCATTTCAAAAACATTTTTGAATTTGTTTAAATGTTTTTGAGTCAATCCAAAATATTTTTAAGAGTTTTAAACTCATTTATAGAAGTCTAGGAAGTTGTATCAATACTTAGAAGAAGTTTTACCGATAGAAGCAAGTCAGAGAGCACCCTAAGCATTCCTCCAAACTTCTACCAATACTCAAGGGGAATTCTAGCAATACAAGTAAACTTCTACCTATACAAGACCACTTCTACCCATACATCTTTTGAGTTGTATCGATACAAGTTTGTTTGCAATGCTTCCAACAACTAAAAACTGTCCCAAATGATTATAAAGGGTCACAAATTTTCCCCTTATTACATATACACATAAAGAACAATTCAAGCTATAAGAGATGAACATCCTAGAAATCAAGAGAAAAGCCTTCAATTCTTTATTTTCTTCATTTTCTCTTGTACGTATTCATTGAAAGCTTATTGTAATATGTTTTCTCACTCTCAAATCTTTGTATTTAGAGCTTCAATTTGCAAACACACGCCTACTAGAGGTTTGTTGTTAGTTTTCTCATCTTCTTTTTGTTGTAAAGAGCATACTTAAGGTTTTTGAGGCATAAAACCTTGATTAGATTCTAAAAGGTTTCTAGTTGAGTCACAAAATTTAGAGGGTTTTAGTTAAGCCATAAAAACTAGGGGGAAGGTTCTATCTTAGCCTTATGAAAAAGATAGAGATTGTAAAGGTTACACCTTTTCCTTAAAACCTAATAATTCAAGTATAGTGAATTGGGAAATCCTTAGTTGAGGTATATCAAGGTAATGGAGTAAACAATTGGGGTTAAACCACTATAAATTGATTTGTCCAATCTTTTCTTCCCTTATGATTTAGAAAATTTTGAAGAAATTTTTAAAATACCAATTCACCCCTTTTTGGTATTTTTGAGCCTAATAATTGGTATTATAGCTAGTTTTCCATCAAAGGCTTCACCACCGAGAGAAGCGATTCAAAGCAAAAAATATCAGGGTTAGATAGCTATTAAGTCTAGTTCAACAATTATGGATGAAGGTCATTCCATCATGTGTCATCCCTTGCTTAATAGTGTCAACCACTCCTAATCGAAAGTTAAGATGAAATTCTTTGTTCAAGCATTTGATTACGATGCTTGGAGGATCATTACAAGAGGTCCCTTAGAGGTACCCAAGAGGAAACATTTGGATGCAAATGATAAGGAAAATGCTCAATCCAAGTCCAAGGCAAATTCTCAATCCAACTTCAAGGTTATGCACACACTCCTTTGTGCTATAAGTGAAGAAGTCTTTAAGAAATTTTCCTCACGTGGAAGTTTCAAAGACATATGTGATAGACTTGAGGAAATCTATGGAGATACGAAGAAAGAAAATGAGACTAAGAAGCCTTATGAGAAAGAAAGTTTGGCTATAGACGAGGAAAGCAAATATGAGCAACCAAGTGAAAGCCACCCCTAAAATCCAAAGGTCATGTGTTTCATGGCTCTTGAAGAATAAGAGGTATCTTCTAATTCTTAAAATTCAATTTCATATTCCTTTGATGAATTACAAGATGCCTTTAGTAAGTTAGTATTGGAATTTGAGTCCATAAATTGCAAATAAAAAAATGATTTGAAAATTCAAATTTAAAAATGATTTTCTTTTGAAATTAAAAATAGATAAAAAAAATTCAAAATGAATTTTGAGGCTTCCTAAAAGAAGGTTGAATTGTTTGAAAAAGGAAATTTTGAGTTGAAAATAAAATTTGAGAGCTTAAAAAATTAGATCATTTTGGAGAACTCTTTTTTAAATATGGCAAAGTGTGAACATTGTAATTTTCATGATCATACTACACATACTTGTCCTTTTAAGAAAATGACTAAATATAAAATAAGGTAAGTATGGGTTACTAAGGGAATAAGAGACTTAGTAACTAATGTGCAAGGATGCAAAGCAATGTGGATACCAAAATCCAAGTAAGTGTCTCTTTTAGGAGTGTTATAGAGCATTGATGAGTAAAGGACAACAATTTGGATGCTTTTGACACATAAAGAATGACGAGCACCCTTTATGCTTTAAATTTTATCTTGTGTTATTTCCTTCCTACCATTGGTTGATATTGATGAAATCATGTTTAAATACATTGTTAGGATACATACTAGTTAGAATATGTCGTTTTTATGTGCATATCCTAGGAACAGAGAACATAGCTCAATGATTTTCATGTTAATTTTTTTAAAAAAATAATATTTTTTGAAAAATAAGGTTTTAAAATTGTGAAAATAGTTTAAGCAAGTGGGTTTTGAGAAAATGATTGCAACATTTTCAGAATTTAGATTTGAGCCTGCAAAGACAAAGAAATTTGGTAAACTTGCAATAATTTGAGTTTTAATATTTTGAGTGCAAGTTTGTAGGACTCTTGAAGATTAAATGATCAAATTTTGTTTTTAATAATTTATGGACATGTAAATAATTTAAACACACATTAAATAGGTTATAAGACTTCACTAAATGGTTTAAAAAGCCTTGAAATGATATTTTAGCATATTTTTCCATTTTGAGTCCAAATTCAAGGACACGCTTTCACAATTTGATTTTTAGATTTCCTTGTTAATTAGGCCATTTTATCACTTAAAAAAATTTGTTTCATTATTTAAAATTTTTTCGAAATGTTCAAGTTGATTAAAATTATGTTCATCAAGTTTTTGACTTCCTAATGGCAAATTTCAAAGCATAAATGATTTTTAAAATTAAAAGTTAAGCTTTGTTTCTTCCATATATATAGTGTAAGACTTAAATATATAAATATTTTTAATTTCTTGTAATTAAGGCCATAAGATCATTTAAACAACTTTGCTTTACATACTAAACTTTGTTGAAAATGTTCAAGATGATCAAAAATGCTTTTATCTTGTTTTGAACCTGTGAGGGTCATTTTACAAAGTATTAAAGTCTTAAACTCTTCACTTAAGCTCTGATTACCCCATTACCTTAAGTTATTTATAAGGTACTTGAGCATGCTTTAGCAATATGATTAGACTTAGAATTAGTCTTAGAATTAACCTTTATAGCTAGTTTTTATAACTACACTTAGGATTAGATTAAACTTAAAATTTAGGATTTAGGAGTCATCATTGGTATCTTGCTATTACTTGACATATCCTTTGATACCTTTTCCATGACATATTTTTTACTTTAACTTAAAAATATGATTTGTACTAATATGTCATAATCACCTCCCTCACATCACACTCACATTAGTATCCATCATTTGCTTATCTTGCTTTATAGAATTGTCATTTAAGCATGATGATAATATGTGATAATTAGTATACTTGTTGAATTAAATGAACCTTATTTTCTCATATGTTTTTCTCATTCAATGAAGTATGCATTGTATGAATTTTTTCTTATGCTCTTCATAATTGGTATCATTGTAACACCCCTTGCTCGACCTGATTGTCGGGTCCAAGCTATAATATGTCACTTCCACTGCCGGAGCAACAACAAACAAATGCAACATGATTTCAATTGATTCAACACAATTTATCTACTTAAATGGCCATTATATTATTATATCAGACCATATAATCTAGTTCGGGGCTTATATGAGCTTACAAAACTTGTAACAACTCAAAAGTCAATGGTGTTAGAAAAATATGGTTTTGAGACTCTATTTTGATAAATTGAGCCCATAAATATTATTATTTAATATTTATGGAGTTATTCTATAAGGGAATTGAATTTCAGATTAGTAATTTGGTTGAATTAGTTATTAATTAAGGTTTAGGGACTAAAACATAAAAAGTTTAAATATGATAGAATTCTAATTTGTAAAAGGCTTGAGGAATAAAATGGTTATTAAACCATTTTTCTTACTTATTTGGTGGTTTTTAATGATGGTGG
>CM025150.1:12179962-12198831 GCA_013467495.1 Gossypium gossypioides
TATTTTGAAAACATTATTTTGAAATTATGGCATGTATAAAGGACTTGGTCATTTTGTTATGCGTCATAAATGATTTAGCCCATATTATTTGATAGTCCATTTTGTATAGAGCTATCGATGTTGGCGAATATTGTATGGGTTGTACGTGTTTGATAATGCCATGTTGAGTTGATAAATCTGATATTATTTGATAAAAAAGAGAAAATTTTAATTTGGACGAAATTTCAAGTCTCGATTTTGTATGATTGATTATGTTAAAGTCCGGTAATGCCTCGTACCCTGTCCTGGCATCTGACACGGGTAAGAGGCGTTACAGTTTATGCAAATAAATTAATGCTCTTTCATGCATGCTTATTTGATACATTGCTTAAATGCATGACATTTATAAAGTCTTGGATTTATTCATTAAATTTCATGTATGCTAATTTTTTTCATATCTCTTGCTTAAGTGTTTTTTTCTCCTTAAAAATTTTCAAGGAATAAATTATTAAGGGGAATTGTGTTTTGCAAATGTCTAAATTATTTGGGGGTTCTTTCAAAATGCAAATTTCTCTTAAATTTATATATATATAAAATATAGGGAGATTGTTAGCTTTGATGTCTCAAACTTTTGATATAACAATATTTAAGATAAAGTTTTATTTATATTTCCAAAGCTATTTGTTGAAAATAATTATTGAAAATTTTGTTAAAAAATTCTAAAGAACTTCAAAGACTTGTAAAAGTACTCAATATCATGTTTTAAATGTGTTTTAACTCATCTAAATGTTTTTTAGTATTTTAAACTCATTTTATACAAGTCTAAGGAGTTACATCAATACTTGGAGAAAGTTCTACCGATAGAAGCAAATTGGTGAGCACTCCAAGCATTCCTCCAAGCTTCTACTGATACTCAGGGGGCTTCTACCGATACAACTCCACCTTTACCCATACAAGTACACTTCTACCCATTCAAGTCCATTTCTACCTATGCAAGTCCACTTCTACCCATACATCTTTTGAGTTGTATCAATACAAGTCTATATGTAACATTTCCAACTACTAAAAACTATCCCCAATAGGTATAAAGGGTCACAAAATTTTCCCTTGTTGTATACACACATCAAGAACACTTCAAGATAAATGAGATGAACATCCAATAATAGAAATCAAGAGAAAAACCTTCAATTCTTTATTTTCTTCATTTTATTTTGTACATATTCATTGGGCACTTATTGTAATATCTTTTCTCACTTTGAAATCTTTGTATTTAGAGCTTCAATTTGCAAACACACACCTATTAGAGGTTCACTATTAGTTTGTTCATCTTCCCTTTGTTATAAAGAGCATACTTACGGTTTTTGAGATATAAAACCTTAAGTAGATTGTAAAAGGTTTCTAGTTGAGCCACAAAAGCTAGAGGGTTTTAGTTAAGCCATAAAAACTAGGGGGAATGTTTTATCTTATCCTTGTGATAAACATTGGGACTGTAAAGGTTCTACATTTTCCTTGAAAGGTAATAATTCAAGTATAGTGAATGTGGAAATCCTTGGTTGAGGTATACCAATGTAGTGGAGGTAGGCAATTTGGGTCGAACCACTATAAATCAAATTGTTCAAGCTTTTCTTCCCATTTTCTTTTCATTTAGAAAAGTTCATAGAAATTCTTAAAATACCAATTCACCCCCTCTTGGAATTTTCAGGCCAAACTAGTTGCTTGTTAGCGAGGACTTTAAAGCAATGAAGCTTATTCTTAACATTTCTTTGTTGCTAATTATGAACATACTAATGCTAATGTTCCATATGATTCAAGAGGTGTTGGAGTGATGTCAAGGATAGAGGACCACGACTATTATAGGTGAGGGATGGCTACTGAAGAGGCTTCCCTTATGCGTTATCTTCAAACGAGGAGGAACTCCTTCCTCTAAATTTTGATATAGATATCTTGGATTTGTGGGAGTGGGCCTGAGGGAGACAATAATGATATACTAAATTTAAGGAAGACCACCCCGTGAGCCCTCTAACTTGTAGTACATTTTGACCATTTATTTTTTTATTTATTAATGTTTCTTAATAGTTAACTTGTTTTGTCTTTTTCTCGCAGGTGAGATGGTTGCTCACTCGAATGGTACTACAACTACTGTTGTTATTAACGCAACAACTCCATAGTGATTCCTACTATTGTTGTTTCCAACAATAAGGGTGTTGCCACTACTGCTCTTAATTTTAGCACCGTCATAGCCACTTCTACTATTAATATTATCATTGCTCGACAAGTTGAATATGCATATATGGAGTGATTGTTGCTCAATAGCTTTTGTCCTTCTGCTTTCCAGAAGAGTTCTCAAGTAAGCGAAGTTGGTGATTCCCAATCGAAGAGGGGAAGGATGAAGGTGGCCATTCCCAATGGTCAAGGTCCTATTTCATACCAAAATTTGCCTCATGCCTCGATTTCTATGAACATTTCATCTACTGTTGGTTTTATTGCTCCTACCTCAAGGGGTTTTCATGCTTCAGCAACTATATGCACAAGTGTGCCTTTTCGTACAATTATGGGGGCTCCTAACAATAAACCCTTCCTTCAGTTTCTTTTCCCTTACTTACTAGTAACTTGGATAAGGGTTCAAGTTCTACGACTTGTGGAATTATTCTCTCTTTTTTGGGTATTATTGTAGTGTTCTAATTTTTTGCTTCTATAAACACTTTAGATAAGCCAGCTTCTCCTATTACTGGTGTCACACGTCGTACTATTAATGGGGTGTATAATCCCAAGTTTGTGAAGCTAGGTTGACTATCAGTCGGGCTTAAAAGATTTGGTGCAACCTTGGGAGTGGATCCAATCTATGGAGGTTGAAAGAACTCACTTGAAGCTAGTGGCTAGCCAGACCTAGAAAGATAGTACAAAGGCTTGGAGTGAGGTTAAAACTTCTTGTTAAAATGTGACTTCTTTGGTAGAGGAAAAGAATTTGTTATGTGTTGAGAAAGCTGAGTTTGCTACCAAGATTGATGAGTTGAAGAAGAAGTACAAAGAAGCTACTTCTCGAGTTTAATAGTTAGAGGACATACTTAAGGAAAAGGAATCTATTGAACTTAAGTTGAAAGAGCATCTAGCCACTCAGTGCGAGGAGTGTGACCATCTAGGTGAGCAATCGTCAACCAAGAGTTAAGAGCTACTTGAATATCAAGAGTCTTTAGTGAAAGCGTGAAAAACTATCTCAAGCTATTTTGGCTATGGTGATACTTTTTAGGATAGTATTTTGGTTGTTATCCAAGTGCTACATGGGCCTTTAAATCTGGATATAGTGGACTTTGTCACCTACTTTGGTGTTATGAAGAGTTGGTTGGGCTTTAGCACCATGAACTCTTCAAGAGAGGAGTTCACTAATTTTCAAACAGCCATGTGGGATAAGCTTTTCCTTGTTGTTGGCAATCCCCAAACAGAAGTATCCTTTACTAAGTGCAAGGAACAAAAACAAGAAGATAAGGTGCAAACTGCAGTTGGTGATGGTATGGTGGCTGGTACCACTCGCGATCCAATTGAACCTCCTGTTGTTGTAGATGAAGGTGTTGCTGCTAATGAACAATTATGATTTTAGTCTTTCTTTCAAATTTTGTAATGAACTTCTATTATTTGATTAAATATTTCTTTTTATTTTGTAATATAATGTTGTGATTGCAATTAACTTTTGTTTTTAACATTTACAATGCAAAGTCATATTAGCTTTGGTATCGTAATTAATGTGCATATTTCACTTGAAATGCTTGCTTTTATAATTTTTTAAATGTTTGTTAAATGTTTTAAGAAGCTAGCATCTTATCTATTGCTAAATTCAGCGAGCAGTTTTCTCTCGGGGTATCTACTTTAAAAGGTTAGCAATTCATCTGCAATTAGACTTAGCTAGTAGTTTTCACTCAGGGTATCTACTTTATGACATGTAATTTTTTTGCTAAGTGCCTTAAGAGGCTTAGAAATTCATCTGGTATTAGACTTAAGAGGCCTATATGAACTTAGAATTTCATAAGTTTGGTAACCAATAATGCTTTCGACAATGATTTTCATAAGATCAAGTCAATTTCTGAAAATGAGTTTTAAATATCCTTAGTTTTAAACGTAGGACTGAATTGTAAAATAGTCAAAATTGGGAGTTTTTATACAGCAATTAGACCAAAATTTCAAAATCAACCTAAAAGCCCCATTCAACCAGTTTGTTTCACGTTAAGTTTTACTCTTCACTTGCTTGTCTCATTTTTACTCTTCTCTTGCTCTTCTAATTTCTTTTGATCTTCAATTCCTAATTACCTTTGAATTCTAAAACCCTTGAACCTTAAATCTCCCTAAAACCCAAGAAAATCACCCAAACCTCACCATCT
This sequence comes from Gossypium gossypioides, assembly GCA_013467495.1. Classification (NCBI taxonomy): domain Eukaryota; kingdom Viridiplantae; phylum Streptophyta; class Magnoliopsida; order Malvales; family Malvaceae; genus Gossypium; species Gossypium gossypioides. The sequence goes on from CM025150.1 coordinate 12,184,312, forward strand.
TCATCATCTTCTCCAAAATGTGAGTTTTTTGGATTTGCGTCAAAGCTCATTTCTCTTCCACCGAAGTTAACCTTTTGACTTTCTATGAGTTTTAAATGATATCTAGTCCCTTAAACTAAATTTTTAGCTATTAAAACGCATGTTTTAAATAAAAGTCGAAAATCGAGTCTTTAATGGTAAATTTCGGGTTTGTCAATAAAAAATTGATTTTAAAGTGTTTTCAACTTTTTTTAACATTATTAGAAGATTTCTAAAGTAACTTTGAAGTTTCGTCAAGGATTTCTTGGGTTTTAATGAATTTTCGTTGCAATAGCCAAAACTTTTCGAAAAATTCTGATACCTTAAAAAGTGTAGTTTTGTGTAGTTTAAAGGTTAGGAATTAGTCATAGCTGAATATGTAGATAAATGGAATTTGTTTCATGTGAAAAGATTAAGTGTAGGCCGAGATATTTGAATCTAAAGTTTTCTATGTTGAAAGTTTTGGTTAAAAGATAAGGTAGCTTAGGCTTATGTTTGTGACTTTTTTAATGAAGTTGATGACTGATTGTTGAATGTGTGTTTGTGTCATTTGTCTTATTGAAGAGTCGAAGTCAATAGGACCTTGAACGAGTAGAAATAAAGGCAAGGAAAAGCTTGTCTAAGTTTTTGGTTTTTGGCAAAAGCGTATATTTTGGTGAGTGTTTGGATTAGCTGCGCATAAGTGATTCATTGTGTTATTTAGGAATTTAGAGGTACCTTAAACCCCTCCTCTAAATTCCAAGTGTAAGTGTTCTTTTACCTATGATATATATGTGATAAACATGTTGTGAATTGTGATAAAGAGGATTATGATAGGATGAAATATGAACATGTTAGGATGACTGTTGTGACGGTAATTATGAGGGTATGTTATTCATGCCATGTAACAATGTGTATAATGTGCTAATGATATGATTATGTGGTGAATACGTGTGGATAATCGGTAAGTAATATTTGATGAAATTAGGGATATTTTGGCCTTGCGACTTAATGAAACCATTGGGTATAGTTGGAATGCCATAGGATTGTGAATACTCACTTATTTGTGATTCTGATATATGGGGCCCTGAGGCCCAGGGACAGTTTTGGAGAGATAAGAGAATGTGAGTCAAGCTCCATTCACTTAGATATGTATGTGTGTTATGTTGGAGAACGTTAGCTATATGTTTTGCATATAGGATATGTTTGATTCTACGAGTCTATGTGTGGTGTGTTGGAGATCCATGTATCCGATGTGTGGTGATAGAGTCCACTTTATGTTTCATAAACTCAACAGCCAAATTATCATACACCGTGACTAATGTAACTAAATGTATTTATATGTGTTTATATGTGATTTATGTGCGTCAAAAAATTGATATATGTATGCCTAAACAGTCGTATAAATAAGGTGAAAAAGAAGACATGGAATATGGCTAAACATGTGAATCATAACACTTAGTTGATGATTTTTGGGAATATGTTGTATGTTGTTTGGTTGATGCGTGACAACTTGTTTACGTAGTGGTTATTTTGAGCATTTACTGAGCTTGTTAAGCTCACCCACTCCTTTTTAAACATTACAGATAAGTAGTGACGGTGTGAGCGGTGTGGCCTTCAAGGGAGTGATCCAAGCCGATTATTTAACTTCTATTAGTAGGTGTTCTATGCTTATTTATTTTTGGGTAATAAAGGTAATGTGATAGGCCAATGTGGTATATATTATATCGATTTATTGTGACATATTGGCGATTATTTGTATATTGTGTATGCTTGGGAAGCTTGTAAACTTGGACATGTTGTTTGGTTTATTGCTTAGACATTTTGATGCTTATGTGATTAGGTGAATGAAGCATGATGTTTAGAGACTAAGTTTGAATGATTTAAATGCTCTTATATGCTGAACTTTTGTAACTAGAAAAAGAGGTGTCGATATTAAGGCTTTTAGAATGATACCTCTATATTTTCAAAAGTGCAGGGAGTCAGAATATCGATTTGGTATCAGTACCTTGGCTCGAGTATCGGTACTCGTTGTGTAATTATCGATACCTTGCAAAAGGTATCGATATTTTCTGATGTTTTGAAATTTGGCGAGAAACAGAATGCTAGTTTGGTTTCAATTTTCCAAGTGGTATCGATACCACTTATAGGAAATATCGATACCATAGAGGTGGTATCGATACCTACGTAACATTTTTGGGAAAATTTGCTAAATAGTCCTAATGCTCGGGATATGTACATTTTATGTTTGTTTTCGTATGTTAGTATGATTAAACGCTAAACTAAACTTGCATGACTTGATATTCTCATAAATGCTAGAATAATTAAAGTAAAATGAATCTGTATGTATTTCAACTCTGATAACTACAATGAAATCGACATGAGATAGTGGTGTGGCATCTTGATATTCCGCCTGGCGTCCAGGCAGTGTATGGGGTGTTACAAAAATGGTGGGTGACAATGGTGGTGGTGTGGCGACGCGACGATGGCGAAGGTCCGACGGTGGTGTGGCAGTGATTAGAAGAAAGTGAGAGAGGAGGGACAGCGGTGAATTGGTGGTAATTATGTGTTATAACGATGGCTAAAAGTGGTGAAAAGGTGGCTAAAATGTGAAAGAGTGGTTGGTAATGGAAGAGGAGAGAAAAAAATGAGAGAAAAGAGTGGATGAGAAGAGAAACAAAAATTTTATTTTTTTCTAGGTGCATGGAACGGCAAAGGTCAATGGGTGAAGGGAAAAATGGCAATGAGTGAGACATGGGAAAGGAAAGGAAGGGGAACAAAGGGAGTGAAAAGGGGGATAAGAGGGGAAATGAGAGAAAGGTATGGGAGGAAAGAATCTCCCTTGTATGGAAACTTAAAAGGAAGGCAAAAGGGAGTTTCACCAATATTTAAATGCCTAATTTTTAAAAAGAAATAAAATGAGGAGATGGGAATCAAACTTGGGTCAAAATAGAAATTTATCTTGCTCTTAACCACTAGGCTAGAATTCACATTTTTTTCATGAATTAATGATAACTAAATTTGAATGGGGTGTGACATTACACGTGATATGTCTTGAGATGTCTAGCGTTCCATGTTCTTGGGACAGCCTTAACATTCATGTCTGGTAGTCTGTAGGCTCCAAATCCCTTCTCCGTTGGGTCCATTTTGCCTCTTCATGCCTATAGGACACTTGCCCTACATTTTTCATCACCAAATCTCAAACTTGGAATTTCTTTTTCCTTACCTTTGCATTGTATTAGCTTGCTACTTGTCGCCAATCTGATTTCTTCTTGCTCTCATGTTTCCTCTAGGAGGTTAAGATTGGCTCATAGCCCTTCCTCATTATATACTAGGTCAAAGTATGAAGTTCTAAATCATTCAACTCCTATTTCTTCATGAATCACTTCCTTTATTCTAAAAATTCAATTGAAGGGAGTTTCTCTTATTCTAGTGTGTAAAATTGTTCGGAAGGCTTATAGTATTCCTAGTAGTTCCTCTAACCATGCCCATTCCGCTCTCCTACTTTCTTCTTGAGAGATGATATAATCTTCTTGTTTGTTGCTTCAGCTTGACCATTGGTATAGGTGCTTTTACCGAACTCTTTATTGTTGTTATCTTCAAATTATTGCACAACTTTTCAAATTTTCCATGAAATTGTATCCTATTGTTAGTAATGATAATGTAAGGGAGCTCATACCTGATATTATAACTTTCCACACAAAGTTTTCAATTTAATGTTTTTGTTATAGTGGTAACTGGCTTGGACTCCATCCACAGGATAAATACTCTACATCAATAACAATGAACTTTTTCTTTCCTAGGGCTTTTGGGAAGGGACCCAAGATATCCATACCCTACGTAGCAAAGGGCTAATGGCTAATGATAGCTTGAAGTGACTCTATAGGGGTTTAAGGTATGAGGGCATACTTTTGACAAGGTTCACATTTTGTTACCAAGTCTAGTGCATATTTTTTAATTGTAGGCCAATAGTACCCTGTCTCAAAACTTTTTGGGCCAACGACCTCTCTCCCATATGATGACCACATATACCTTGGTAGACTTCACGAAGAATGTAGTATGCTTCATTGGGGCCCAGGTAATGAAAAAGGGGTTGGAAGAAGCTTTTCTTGTATAGCACATTATCCACTAAGACATATCTTGCTACAAAAAATTTGGTGTCCTCGATATTCTAAGCGAATTATCGCCACTTGATTAATTTCCATAACTACTGCCAGCTTTGATAATGTATTTGCTTGGGCATTCTCGCTTCTCACTATTTGTTATATATGTTTATACTTGAAAACCAATTAAACAAACTCATGACCAACTTATGGTATTTGTCTAGCGTGGGCTCTTTCACTTTGTACTCTCTTACTACTTGTTTAGCCACAAGCTATGAATTTGTGTATTGAATTTTCTTCACCCCTAATTTTATTTCTAATTTGAGTCCTGCAGTAAATGTTTCGAACTATGAAACTTTACAAAGGTGTTGAACCTGAAAGATAGCCCTTATTTCCACTTGTTGTTCTAGAGGTCGAGTGGAAAGGTTTCAGCACCAGAGCCTTCTTTCCCTGTCAATCTATCAACAAACAAGGTCCATCAAGGCTTGGTCCGAACACCTTCTCAGTCCTTGGCATGGGTCCCTAGCATCTACCATGTCTTGGTCCCTTTCCTTTAACCGTTGTGCAAAGGAGCATCCTTCTATGAAGTCTATAAGTGTTTGGGCTTTAATAGCTTTTCTAGGATGAAACTCTAGCCTAAACTTACTAAACTCAATACTTTATTTTACCTTGTGTCCTGAGGGTTCGATCCTTTGCAGTATTTCTTTCAAAGGTTGATCTTAGAGTATCGTGATCAGGTAAGCTTTGAAATGCTACATTAACTTCCGTGATCAGGTAAGCTTTGAAATACTACATTAATTTCCTTGTAACCATTACTAAAGAAAAGATAATTTTTTTAGGTTTGGTGTATTTCATCTCACCATTTCGTAGGAACCTACTGGCATAGTACACAGGCAATTGTACATTGTTTTCCTTTCAAATTAGTATCGCTACTACTATTTCATTAGATGCCACTAAATGCACTTGTAGCCTGTCTCTTTTTTTTAGTGAGGTAAGCAATGGTAACAACTATTGGAATGGGGTTGTCCAAAGAGCTTTATAGAATGGAAGGCACTTTCAGGCAATTTTGGAGATAAAGCAATTAAGAGTAACAACTAGTTCTATCAACTTTTGTACTTATTTTACTATTCTAGGGGGAATCATATCTAGGATGGTTGTTATCTTCTCTGGGTTTTCTTTGACCCCCTCTGCTGGAAATCAGAAAACCTAAGAACTTTTCGACTCCAACTCTGAAGGTGCACTTTGTTGAGTTTAAACATATGTCATATTGCCTAATAACCTAGAACACCTACTGCAAATCCTTGAGGTGTTGTTCCATTGTTGCACTTTTAACAATTATATTATTGATGTGCATTTCTATTCTTTTATCGGCATGTCCCTTTAATATCTTGTTCACCAGTCATTAGTAAGTGGCGTCTGCGTTTTTCAAACTGAAAGGCATTACTTTATAGTAAAATAAGCCATCCTCTATGATAAAAGAGGTCTTTTCTTGATCTTAAGAGTCCATTTGTATCTGATTATATCATGAGCTCATATATATTTGTGATTGATAGCTGAATCAACTAACCTATCAATAGACAAGATCGGGAAATTGTTCTTTGGGCATGCCTTGTTCAAATTAGTGAAATGCACATCTGTCAACTTCCATTTGGCTTCTTCACCGTCATCATGTTAGATACCTTATCGGGGTAGGTTACTTCTTGATTAAAACCAATCGAGAGGAGCTTTTCTACCTCTACTTTGACTACCTGGATCTTCTCAATTGAGTACTTCTTTTCTTCAACGTAAGGGGATTCGTTGAGGGGTATAAGCATAATAAATAGAAAATGACTAATGGATCAAATTTTTGCATGTCAGCAATTTTCTAGTAAAAATATTTCAATGTTGCTTTTGAGAAATCTCATCAAAGCCCTTCTCTCTATCTTTGGGAGGGTGGTGGCTATTTTGGTGATCTTGTCTGGTTCATTTTTTAAATGGTGAAGTTGTCAATTTTTTCGGAGTACTCTGCTTTATATGGACTTAGCCTTATTTTCATGTCTAAGATTTCAATATTCGGAGTGGTTTTTTCTAGGAGATTGACCCGGTTATTATTGGAATGCTCAGCTCCGACTTCACTACTTTCTTGTCCTTGGTGTGATAGGGTTGCCTTTGACAACTAAAATTATAGGGGATGGCAATGAATAGTTGTGTGTCAGTTCACTTTCATGTAACCTATTCCACGATGAGTTGGAAATTTGATAGTCAAGTTGAACATTGCTAAGATCAACTTTTCTTTTCCCATCAGAGGAATTTCAAATATGGAATTTAACATAGATGGTTGGTTGACTACTAAGAACTCGACTTCGATTGTTATTATGCAATCCCCATCCCCTACAGTGATTGGGAGGACGATGGATCCCATCACTTCGATAGGCTAGTTAATGAAGCCATAGATAGGGCATGCCCTTCCCAACTATGATTCTAAAAGTCCCATCTACTAAAAGGTTTCCCAATGTAGGACTTCTATTGTACAACCACTGTCCATCAATATTTGCTCAACATCATAATCCCCATCCAAGCTATCACCACTAGTGGGTCATTAGCTATTTCATCTAAAATTGTGGCTGAGTCCATATCTTCAAAGGTTATCCTCCAGTCTTCAACTGGGTGAGCTCTCTTCACTGTTGTGCATAAATCCTTCTCTAACTAGCCTTTCTTTTTGGGGGAGATAGTTGGCTTATCTGCCCCCTACTATTACATGGATTACCCGCTTAATGGGTTGTTTCCTTTTTGCCTTGGATTGTATTTATCTAGCATCTTCTTGATTTTTTCAACCATGTTGTCAACCATCGTTCAATCATCAGTGAGATCCTTAACCTATAACTTGGCTTGACTTAATTTTTTGGTGAACTCGACGAGGGGCTTTCCTTGTTGTCTTACTGCTAGCAGGCTCTACTTTGATTTAACCGCAGTTTTATTGGCAATGAAATGCCCCACAATTTTTTCTCTAATGCATTAAAATTATTAATGGAACCTAGTTGTAGTGAGTTGTACTATTTATGGCATGGTCTTGGAGATTCAAAGGAAAGACCTTGCACTTTAGCTTATCTAACACTCCCAATATATCCATTTAACTCGTAAATTGCGCTAGGTGTGTCACATTCCAAAAAATAGGGGTTAGTAGAATCGAGTTTCTAAATCGAGAAAGAGTGGTCATGCCCTAATTTTTTATATTATTTGTGCATTTTTAGGAAATAAATGAGGTATTGGTTTGTTGGTTAAGTGTTAGTGAAACATTCCTTGAAATCCAAGTTCAAATCCCTTCTCTCACACTATTTTTATTATTTTTCAATTTTTGCATCAAACCCTAGTATGTGACATGCCTTGTTTTTAAAATAAATATTGCAAAATTATTTCAAGAATGAGGAAATTGCCTAGTGCTTAAAAGAAAAATGAGAAATTATAGAAATTAGATTAAGGTCTCAAGTTTGATTCCCTTCCCTTGCAAAATTGCTTAATTTTTGCTAATATGTCTCCTTCTCCTTATTTTTTGCCGCCCAAGCCTTGAACCCTAGGTATAAATACAAATTTTTCTTATATTTTTTAGCCTTTAAGTCCATTGTTCCCTAGCTTAGCCGTTCACCCCCCCTCTCTCCTCTTTTCTCGTTAATTTTCTTTCTTTTTTCCCTTGTGTGCCACCACCCAAGCTACCAAGAGTCACCATCAATTTCTCTTGTTTTTGCAACAGGTTCTTGCACCATTCTTTTTCTCTTCTTTATTTCATTTTATCATAAGCCTTAAATCTGAAATTTTAGCACTCACGATCGGCCTCTATTGATGCCCCAAAAGAACTCCATTGTTGCCCCTATCTTCTTGCTTAAGTGCCATTTTCTTTTGTTTTTATTGATGGATCTTTCAATAAAACACCCAATTTTCCAAATATTGAATTGGGATGATTTTTTAAATATTTAATGGGTATCTTCCTACCCTTTAAAGAGATTTCAATTGTGGTTTTAAATCAGCCCCGATTTCGCCACCGTTGGTGGTGGTGTGCCATGCCAAGAGGCACAAAAGGGGGCTATTGTTTCTTTAATTTTTTCCATCTATTTCTAGAAAAATATTGGGTTCTTGAACGCTCCCTAATTATCCTTTAATCATGTGCAATTTAGGAAAAATCAATCTTGACCAATCGGCGACTCAATTCTGACAATTTGGGAAGCGTAAGTGTGGTTGATTATGGGTTAGTGTGTAATTTTGGTTTTGATGTTGGGAAAATTGTTAATTGATCGAATTAAAGATTATAAAGATAGAATATCTACTAATTTTTCAGTATTTAAATGTGTTAGGTGCCAACTTAAATGCCCTAAATCAACAATGAAGTCGTTAGACGTTCGCGCATACGACTCGCATCAAACCATTGTAAGAAACCTAACTAGTTTGGATATGAAAAATTGATATAATTGTGATGATTGGATTGAACCCATAAAAGGGTGTTTGGGGGCTGTTTAAGTGGTATATTAATTTATTTAGATGATTATTTTTAATTTAGGTTCGTTATAAAGTCTTAAGGAGAAATCGAGAGATTCGCAAGTATGCTAAGTAGAACGTAATTAAGGTGTGGGTCCTAACTCGTTAAGTTGAGTGTTTTAATATTATTTTTAAATGATTAACTGATGACTAAGTTTTATGTTCGGGCTTGGCTAAATGGCTAAGTACTTAAAATGTAAGTGGTCAAACCAGGTATGTTTCAAACCCTAATTGTTTGGCATGTTGGCAAAAATGTGAGAATGATTGAATAATTGTGTGATTGGTATTTTTTGTGGATGATTAGTTGATATGGTGTATGTTGATTGTATGTATAGCATGATTTTGAATGAGAATGAGGTATTCATGATATATTTGTATGAATGCTTTGCTATGAAATATTTGAAAGACTGTTATAAGTGCACTAGGAAAAGAATTGTAAGTTATATGAGATTGTGCTATGTTGAATGACACCATCGTCATGGTGAATTAAAAGTTGGATAAATGATCCTATTTACTGAAAGTATTTGATAATATGAGGGTTGTTGATCAGGCCAAAGAAATGTGAAAGTATTGAGTTCATGAATGTGTATGAGATTGTATGACATCTTGCGTGTGCAATGGGGTGGGATTGTTATTATGTTTGACGGAGATGGCATATTAAGCCCGCAATTATTCATGGTCAGTGCATTGCACTGGGAGTACTGTGGACATTTGGCGATTTTATTGCATTTATTTGTTAAATGGTAGATTTTCTGCAATTATGTTCATTCGGTGGTTTTACAACATCGAGCTTTGCTCGCATTCGTTGGAGTTTGACAGATAGGTTCTAGGGAACTTGTGGTGTGTAGTGGATGGTTGGGTAGGAAATTTTGTATTGCATCATTTGCATCACCCTATCCTCATACATCGTTTGACATCGATTTGATAATGGATATGTAATAATATGAAATTCCAATAATGGTTCTGTGTTCTTCTGTTAATGATAATATGTTTCATTGTATTTGATATTTATGTTTTTTAAATAATTGTTTGGCAGACACGGAGGTTTCATAAGCTTACTCTCCCATAGTGTTTAACTTTTTAAGTAAACCTCGAAACTAGGACCGAACCCAGCATACGGAGAATCACCTTGGGCCTCGGACTATTTTAATATGTATTATTAAGTCTCTATTGGTTGGTTTTGGTTTTTAATTTTTAATTACTTCTAATATGTGGCTTGGTAACTTTTCATTTGGGAATTTTTGCATGCATGTATTACTCAAGCATAATAACCGAAAAATGCATGATAGCTGGCTTAAATAAAATGTGACATTGCTCCCCAATTTCCAATGCATTGCAAAGGAATCGTTTTTGAAAAAAACACAAATCGATAAGGTAACTAGATTTCCAAAATGACATGAATAATGGCCTTTTTTCCACTATATTAGTTAACATCAAGTTTTTTATGAAGTAAAACGACGAACAACTGATTTTTCTAAAACAACACTGTTAATAATAAAATTAATCTTAAGTACAGATGACCTAATAAATGAATGTTTTTAAACTAACTCAAATTACAACTACGTTTTTTCTTTAAAATGAGTTTATTTAAGGTCTTCAAAAGTAACGTAAGTTAGCTTAGCCATTTCGGTGGCTAATGTAGCCTTCTCAATCTAGTCATAATGTCTAGGTCGAGTTAAGGAGGTTACAAGATGATCAATAGAGTCCTTCTTTCCATCAAATCTAGTCTTCAAAAGTTTGAAGTTGGTTGGGTTTGTTGTGGTTTTTAGCCTTAAGAGTCCATTTTATGTGCCCAAGTTGTTTTATTCGTAGGTCTTGTCTTGCATTTCTTTCTTGAGAAGTTCAACTTCACTTCTTCATAACATCTCCTGAGTTGATATAGGATTGGGCACATATTGAGGTTCTCTTATTGGGGCGTGTTAAGACTTGTTTCTAGAACGACATTAACACCCATTGGTCTAGTTCTTCCTCGATTGGGGTTCTAGTCTTGCTTGATAGAGGAGACTATTTCTTCTTCGTCTTCACATCTTCCCCTATCTCATTTGTGGTTATTCAAGAGTTCTTACATATTGCGCAAAGTTTCTCTTTTCGTTGTTGGTATGTATGTTGTTGACATTGTTGAAACTCTTATGACTGATGGGACTGTTCCTAGAGTACTTTAAACTGCTCTTGAAGTGCTAGCAATTTCTAAGAGCTTGGATCAATGTTTTAGGCTGCATAAGCTTGGTTCTAATAGTGCTGGTACTATAGATGTTAATATAGGTAAGGTTGGGTATAATAGTTGTATGGATCATAGGAATAGTTTCTTTGGCTTGGATTTGCCTACTTTTGGGCATGATCTTGGGTTTGTTTGGCGAAAATGTTGGCGTCTGGGTTTTGCATTTGAAACTTGAAAATCTAGAGGTGGAAATGTTCCATATCCACTACACCAATTGTTGATACTAGGATCAAACAAGGCGAAGGCGATTACAATGGTGATCAATGGTTCACCTTGCCAAAGGTTAGGCAGAAAGCTGCTATAAGAGATTAATTAAAGTGGTATGGTGGAGAGGGAGAGAGATTGATAGGAATTCGAGAGAGAATATTCCCTTACTATGTGGGAACTAATTGTTTAAATATCCTATGCTTGGATCCTGAGATTCCATGTGTTAATCCCCATAGGTGGTTACGAGTGGGTCAGTCAACTACTCTACCGTGGCAGACCCAAGTGGGTTAGTTAGAGTGGTGAGTGGACATGCTGTCAATAGATGGTGGTTAGTGTAATAAATGGTAGTTATAAAGTGGGCCCTTGTATAGTTGAATGGTCGAGGAATTCTCCGCAGGAATTGTGGTGAGAGGTTAGCTGCAAAGAATGGATCTCAAGAGTGATGATAAGAAGTGAAGACCTAAGGAGTCTATTCAAGGTGTAGGGTATAACTTTACTAAAGAAGTTTGTGTGAAGCAACCCAAAGGCCTTGTTGATCTAAGGCATCTTGATCATGTGTTTAATCTCACTAAAGCCTTGTATGGTTTGAAACAAGCCTTATGTGCTTATTATGAGAGATTAACCATGTTTTTGTTAGATCAAGGCTATATGATATGCAATTTTGACAAAACATTGTTCATTAAGAACGCTAAAAAAGAGGTCATAATTACCCAAATGTATAAATTGATGATATCATATTTAGGTTAAATTTTTATCATGCTAAAGAAGCATTTTCCAGTATGGTGAAGTTAGATATCCAGATGAGTATGGGTGGATGCTAACCTATTTATTGGTATTTTAGCTCAAGTAACTCAAAGATGATATGTTTGTCTCTCAAGAAAAGCATGCTAGGAATCTCGTAAATAATTTGTCTTAGATGGGGAAAAGCTAATGCGAACACCTATTGGAGTTTTTGAAAATTTGTGTAAAGATTTTAGGAGAGTTGTAACCGACCCAAGCAATTACAAGAGTATGATAGGCAATCTTTTATACCTTAATTCAAATAAGCTAGCCAAATGTGCGCTACAACATTGGAGTATGTACTAGGTATCAGTCTGAACCTAAGAGTCACATGTTAAAATAATAACTATATAATTAAATATTTTAATGGCACTTTTAATCTTGGTATTCAATTTTTGAAATACATCAATATGAACCTAATTGGATTTGTTGATGTAGATAGGACAGACTGTTGGATCTGGTGCGCTAAGTCTAGTATATTCGTTTTTGGTATACTTGTATTTTTCTAACAAATTAGTCTAATAAAAATATCCATAAGTTACATAATGCCCTTGTATATTGTCCTCAATGGTTTTTCCATGCAAAGAAAAATGAAAGAAAATATTGGCTCATAAGTTATCTAATGTTTAATTAATACTAAGCGATATTATGTGGTTGGATCATAATACGAAAACATAGCTTATATTAGTAGATGAACTAAAAATGTCCTTAGTCTAATCGAAAACGAGCAACCAATGAAAGGACTAATATGCCATCTATTTTGTCCAACTGGGGAGATGCTTTGTCTTAAGCATCAAAGCAGATAACTCCCAAAAGATAGAGACATAGATGTGACTAATTGGACTAACAGTACATCAGACAGGACCCAAGTAGAATACATCCTAAATCTATTTATGGATTTTTTTTCACTTGTGATGTTCATAGTGTGGCATACATTAATCCTGAGCGGATGATGGACTGTGTATGTGAAAAATAGAACGTCGATAATGGAAATGTATCGCAAAGAAAAATAAAGAAAATAGAACACAAAATTTTACGTACAAACCCTTTCGGGAAAAAACCACAAGCAGAGGAGAAGAAAATTCACTATGTCGAATTTGGATGATACAAGAAGAGAGACTAATTCGTCGATTAATAGGTTTAAAAACATTTTTTTCTAATCAAAGTCCAATAGAAGTAATGCAAAGGTTAAAATACCTTATTCTAATCAAAAATCAAATAGAGAAAGTAAACTTCTATATGGATTCCACTTCTGCAGACTGTACCATACGCAGGGGGCACCCCTAGTTGCGACCACAATCCAGTATTTTTGCTTAATTCGGATCTACGATGGGCTGGGGCCTTCGCCCTCGTAGATCCCCCTATCTTGCCACTTGTATTTTATTTTAACAAGAATTTGGGTCACACAACTCTAACAATGTATGTGTGACTCGTAAACTCTAATGTAAGTAAAAGCCAGAGTTAAAATAGATAACGAACTGAAAGCTGATGCGTTGGGTATATGACTTCTACTGTATGTAGCATCATTCACAATAGTTGTAATATCTCTAATTTACTATTAAGTTAGGAACGGTACAAAGTCGGGTTAGGTATACTTGAGAATTTTAGAAATAAAAAGCATAAGAATTTTTTAGTGTTAGTATAGAAAGTAGTTAGGATCGACAGAAAATTAATAAAATACTTTTGATATAAGAAAAATTAATCCGAGGTATTGACTAAATTGTAAGAGAATAAAAAATATTGGGGAAAAAGTAGAAAATCAAAATTTTGAATGATTGCCTTCAATTAAAGGAAATATGAGTAAGGAATAGAGGTGAAATTTTACTAAAATAAAGTATGATTCATTAATGGAATTATATGGAAAGTTGAAGGACTAAATAGTAATTACTTAAATTAGATAATTATGAAAAGCTCAATGATTTAAGACTAAATTGTGGAAAATCTAATTGGTTGGAATATTTAATTATTTGTTATTTTAATTAATAAATTAAGTAGATATTTTTATAGAATATTGTAGAAAGATGATGAAAAATTATCCACTTCATTTTCATCTTCACACCACCACCATTTCTCCACTATTTTTAGCTTTTGATTTATTTACAAAGAGGTCCTTACCACCATTTTCAATCTCTTCAAGCTTAATTCCTCCAATTTTTTTTATGAATCCTTCATAAAATATATAAAGAAGCCTATTAGCCACATTAATTTCATAAAAAAAAAGTATCTATAGTTGTCTAGGAAAGAGAAAATAAGAATTAGATTGTGATTTCAAGATATTAACATAAAGAACAATAAATTCTTCATGAAATCTATGTTAGTTACTTTAGTTAAGCTTAAATGTATTATTTTATTATGATTTTAACAAGTAAATGTTGTAATGACCCGATAGTCACGGGTGTCGAAAATTGTATTCCCGGGACTCCGTACCCATAAACTGGACCCGTAAATATTTTTATTAAATATTTACGATGCTACCTTAGTAGCTAATTAATTTTTGGATTAGTGAATTTTGTGAAATTAGGAGTTATGAACGTGCAGAGACTGAATCGTGTAAAAGTTAAAAGTTGAATTATAAATTTGAATAAACTGAAAGGGGTAAAGTAACAATTGTGCCACTTAATTAATGTTTGTGTTAGGTGGTCGGCCATGCGCTAACTAAAAATTCATGTATATATATTTTACATATGTTATATTAAATAGTTAATAATA
>CM025150.1:12205983-12218178 GCA_013467495.1 Gossypium gossypioides
GCATCCCTAGTGTATTTAACTAGGGAGTGCCCCCTCCCTCTTCTAATTAAACTAGAAGACTAGTGTTTCTATTAAATAAGTATTATTTGTGTTCTATTAATTCAAGCAGGATTTCCTACTAAAAGTAATAAATCGTTTTTGATTCTGTGATTGGTTTGTGATTATTCGAGCCCACATTCAAAGCAATGCACGGTACGAGAATAATGGAAAAGGTCGCTCAGTTGAAAGCCGGGAACATATAGGATCTGTTTCACATAAAGCACAGGTACTTTTAGGGAAATTTTATTGCTATAAATATCACAAATTGGCTTGGTTTTTAAAATTTTAACTTTTTCGCTATGACAGATCGTTTTTAAACCAGATTTTTCAACACAGACAACATTGATGACAAGAAAAGCACCTCATGAGGTTGTTTTTTTCTTGGTACTAATTTGGTATCATGGTTTAGCAAAAAAGTAAATTTATATTTCCTTATGTATAGTACTGATTGAGATATAGTTGCAAAGAGTTGTGCTCAGCTTTGTAGATGAATAAGATGTCAGAAGATTATGGCATTGCTTCTCTAGTTGCAACTATATATTGCAACAACTCAAGTGCAATCAATATTTCTAAAAATCTAGTGTTGCATTCTTAAACTAAAAATATTGACATCAAACATCAATTCATTAAAGAGTTGATTGAAGCTATTTCAATTGAGTTGAACAATGTTTCCGCATAAATTTGATTGGTTGACATTTTTACAAAAAATCTTCATGCAACCAAGTTTGAGAAAGTAAGAAATAAGGTTGGCGCTCGTAGGATTTAGTCTCGACATTTTATCTATGGCAAAATATGATTTTAGTGATTGAAATAATATCTAAAAATAAGAAGCTATTTCAATTCACTATATCTTATCATTTATTATTTCCTATGAGATTACCACTACACGAACCTTGGCAAGTCACTGTATCATTGAATTTCTATAAACTCTTTCAAAGAAAATTTTTCTCAAGTTCTTCAAATGTTGCAACTATAGCTAGATTCAAGATCACTAGTACTTCTAACCTCGAAGCTTCTCTTGAAAAATCTCTACAAATAACTTCTTCACCACATTTACTCAAATGAAAAATAAAGTTTTAATGAATTATTATCCAATCTCACAAATTGATTCTCCTAGCAAGTAACTAATGACCATTGTTGTTGATGAAGAAACGCCAATTGTTTATAGGCTAGTTGCCAGATTGGTATTGACTTACCTAAAGGTATGGGAAAACCTTGAAGGAACCTACAATAGATTATTTTATCGATCCAAGTATTTTGCCTTTGAAGAACATAAACTTTCTTATATTAGAGAATAAGAAATTAAACCTAGAGCTCTTAATTCTTTGAAAGATCAAACTAAGTTTCAAAAGAATCTTAAAGAAATAGATAGACTACTTAAGTAACTGATAAGATTATTAAAGAATTGATAACAAATCCTATTCAATAATTAGAGGGTAATCCTAAAATTAGAAAATCCCCTAAAGGCGAACTAAAAATTAGTGTTCAAGAAGGGCGAACTAAAAATTAGTGTTCAAGAAGGGCAAGTTCCCAAAATCAAGGCAACTAAACCAATAATTCTTGAGAAAGAATCAGATGTTGTCATTACTTTAGTTGCAACTAAATGAGCAACAATGCAATCAATGCTTCAACAAAAAAATAGTAGAGAAAGCTACCATTTTAGATGATGATATTTCATTATCTTCTCTTGCTCTTCAAGGCATTAAGAAAAGAATGAAAAGACCCAACATACCTCTCACTACTATAGATTGAAATAAAAGATTGAAGAAGATTGGAGCTACAAACTTTTAAATTGATTATTCTCCAAAACCAAAAAAGGAAAAAGTTTATCAATGACAATTGTAAAAAGAGAATGAAAGTCATGGAGAAAAAATGGTTTATCAACGAAAAGAACATTTAAGAAAAGGTATTTCATGAACATGGAATTGATACCACCCTCCAGCATCAGAATATCTAATTCACAACGACTTTTAAAAAGCCTTATGTCAAGGCTATGATTCTTGAATTTTGCTAAAATTTGAAAAAAAATTATTAAGGATAAAAGATCTAAGTTTTGCATAAAGGCTTTTGTCTGAGGACATTAGATTGATTTTGATCCTTCTATCTTTGACTTTTGAAAGTTATAGGATTCAACATGCCATACGAAGTGAATTATGAGGAGATGACAAATGTGCTTAGTAATGGTCTTAGAAGTAGCTAGCCAAAAGGATAATGTTTCAATATTATTGAGTCAAGCATAACCTATGAAGCCTTACAAACTATGTCATTTAGCAAATCTATGGAGTATTACTTCACAAGATAAAAATCATGGTATCATTTGATCTTATAACTATTTATTTTAATCAAATAGTTCACTACGTAGAGACTACTACTTTTCGTACAAAGATGCCTTTTTCCTATTTGATCTTTCAATTTATGATGGAGAAAAAAGATATTGTAATTGAAGATGATGTCAACAAAGCTACCAAGTTTGAGATTAAATATTCTAAGAAATGGAAGTATAATGTGAATATTGTTAAGTCTAGTTAAAAAAAAAAAACAAGATAAATCTAACTATATTGAAAGCTTTGCTCTAGATGCTCCTCTAGTTGCAACCTCAGTGGAAGACATTGTAGCACCCCACACCCGACCCAATCGTCAAGACCGAATGCAAGATGTCATAATTGTTTCCAAAATAACTTATATAACAATCTTTAATTATTATAAGCTAAGAATCGAACTTTCAAACATTTATAAATTCATTGGAAATAGAAAAGTTTCATGGTTTTTTTTTTAAAATTAGACATATCCGGGTTCAAGTCATGCCCACGAAAGCAGTCATGAACCTTCGAAAAAGATTCAAAAACTTGTGTTTGAGTAGTGAGTGTTGTTACGATGTTGGAATGGGGGAAGCCTCATTGTCACTAGTTGTCTAGTAAGGTCGCGGCGTCAAATAAGTGAAGTTGTGATGTTGGGGTTCTGAGGTCGTGACATCACTTGCTCTACCACCTTAAAAGCATACCAAATGGGTCAATAAGTGTGCCAAAAATAATCAAAATATTCAACAATTTAAAGTGATTTAACTGCAAGTATGTAGTGTCAAGTTGTAATATAATTTTGTTTATAATGGAACACAAAGTATTTCAAGGATTGAACCTAAAGGAGATGTATGTTTAAGTTCAAAACTAAATGTTTTCTATACTAACAAAAGGCTATTGGTTTACTAGATTCTCGAATTATTATGGCACATCATTAAAAAGATTTATTGTAACACTAAAAACACTAAGACTTCTAAAGCTAATGGAGTCAACTGATCACAAATGGCAATAAGATAGTGATTGGTTATCTATCACTAATGATGGATTTAAACCTAAGTAACTTAAGTTCATGGTTCTTCTCATAATAGCTTTCACCTCTCGGTCTCAAATGACTAATTGAAGCACCAAATGAACTCCTCTCTTTGTATCATTCATTCAATCCTAGCCAAATTGATGCTTACTTAATAGGGTGTTCTCTTAGCCTAACTTATCTCGATATTCACTCGAGGTTGTCGATCTCAAGCTATTAACACTATTGATTTAATAAAGCAATGCACCAAAGTTAACAAAGGGCACAAATCACATAACTAGTAATCAAGTCAACAAGAGTAAATAAACAGAGAATTAAAAAGGTTTAGAAATGCTCATTAATAATGAGAGATTTCTGTTTGAAAAGCCCAATTGTAGTTGATCTACACTTCCTCTTTGATGCCTATGAGTAATAACAACCAATTGATGTAAGGATTGAGAGAATTAAAGACTAAATTTCAAAATAGAAATTTTTACAAAGAGAAATTAGAAGGAAAATTACAAAAGAAAAGTAATTGTGCAGAGTGAATGAAATCTGAAAACACTTAGCTAAATCCTAATCAAAAATCCTATCAGCTATTTATTCTCCTCTTTTTTTTCAATTGTTTAAATCTAAGGTCTTTATACAAAAATCCTATTAAGAGTTCATTTACATTAATGGCCTTCTTTTAAACATTAGATCAAGGCATTTAAAACCCAATTCAAGTGAAAATTCCATTTGGTTTCCCTTGGCAACCACTCCAGATCTTGCAGTTACGAGGGCATTCTCACAACCACACCAGTGCTATGGTCATAACCATGAGGCCTCTGGTTCCCAAGATTTGTTCCATCCAGTTGGTTGTTGTCACAACAATGTCTCCAGATGCCTAACTCATTGTCCAATTCAATAACTTTATGGTTGTGACAAGACCATTTTTGTGCTCGCAACCATGGATGATAAGGCAAACTTGGTACCAAACTCAGTATATGTGTGGTCGTGACATCCTCTTTCTATGGTCACAAAAAAAGGCTAGTTGAGGAAAGAATCATTGGCAAGTCAATATGATTGTGGTTGTGACAAGCTACTCTTTGCCTTACTTTTCTATACGACTTGAGTTCTTCTTCATTTCATTACTCCATTAAAACCTACAATGCCATTTTCACACCATTTAAGTCCATTATTGAAGGTATTCATGTAAATATTCAAAAAAAGTACGAAAACCTATTCTAAAACAACATCTAATCCAAATCTTAACATTAATGCAAAAACATATAAAATAACTCTAAATGTCACTTGAAAACAAGCTCATTAATTGAGAAAATGGCCTAATTTACTATGTCAATTTACGACATATTACTAACTAAAACCAATATGGTACAAAATCATTTAACATATAATTGACCTATATGAAAACACACAAACCTTCAATAATATGACACCCAACACAATCTCCTTAACATAGATAAGTAAGTAACCTAGTACTCAAAGCATGCATATATCTTTACTAACCAAGCATCCAAATTCATCAAAGGAAACATCAAAATTAGCATAAATGACACCAACCAAACCAAATAGATTAGGTACACACACAAAACATAACTAAGTACCAAAGAGCTATACAACTTAGGTTGAGCTAAGTTGAGGACCTCGGATCTTGTTGAAGTGTTATGAACTAACGGTTCACATCTATCACTTGCGCATGGAACAAATAAATCTGCACACTAAGCATTAGGAGCTCAATGGTCCTAACATAATTTGAAATCAAAATAACAAAGTATTAAAGAATGAAGTATTTTAACAATAATCAATATTAAGCATCAAATCTAATTTAATATCTACTTTATTATTTGATCACATTATATCATGTTTATTTGAGCAATTAATCATCTCTATTAATGATCTTTCTTAGCTTCTTGTTCCATATCACATTAGTCATCTTAATTTATAATTTTTATATGGATATATATATGTATTTCATAATCATGAATCAAAAGTAACTAGATCATTTCTCATTTTTAAATTTCATATCATAATACAATTTCTTTTCTCATTCTCATATAATTACATTTAATGTTTGCACTAGGATTTAATATCAAGATCATTATTAAATCACATATCAAATTTATAATTAACCCCTATTAACTTAATACGAAATAAAGGATGAATACACAGATTAATCCCCTAACACTCCACGATTTGCACTTAAGTGTTGGTCAAGTATTAATGCATCTGTTTCCCCTAACAATCCACAATATAATATGCACCAAAGTGCTAGAATTATATGTATCGAAGTGCCAGAACAATTGACACTGAATTGCCAAACTGATATGCATGTTTCCACTAATAAACAAATAAATCCTAAGGCATGTCAACTATACATGTACACTATCTGATATCATTAATAAGGCAATTTTCTTATCAATTATCATCAATATACATTTCAATTCAAGTGTTATCACAATAACATTGTAATTCATACCAAGTATTCTATCACTTTCTACCTATGTACATGTATACACATATATATCATTTCAACATTTATCATGATAACATTACAACTACCGTATGGTATAATATAATTTCACATAACCAATGTAGCAACATAATAATCAATTTCCAACTCAACAAGGTATACAGCTCATTCACTTGCATTGATCACTAAGGATACTTTAAGATTGACACTTACCATTTATAGAATAGACTTGACACTCAATAAAGTCATGTAATGAAAACATATTAAGTTAGCATAAACTGAGTTAGTTGTTTGTCGGTCGCCTTCAAGGTTTTGATGTCGTCTTTAACTACGAATGATAATTTCAATATAAGAACAATGTTAGTTTCTCATCATCAAGCATATATAAGTTCTAATTAGGACATCTTACGGACATATTCACTTAGATCCCTTTAACCCTAATTTCCAAAATTCTCGTATTTTTCAACTCTCCCGATCAAATCAAAAACTAACCCTGTAACTATACTCTAAGGACCTCAAACTATCAATTCATAACATTTAACCCCCAAAGTTCTCATCTCTTACACATAGGTCCCTAAGAACTCATCAATGTCTTCCTTTAATAACTCAATATTACCCACTTCAATTCTAGCATGTTTCTCACATAAACTAAGCTTTAAAACTAGATATTTCATGGTTTCAAGCTTAATTTGTAACACCCATCTTTGTTATTGGAATCAAATTACGGGATGCCACAGTAATTAATAAAACAGGAACATGTGAATTTAATTCAAAATTCCAATAAATCATACATAACATTTTAAACGTTCCAACAAACATGATTATCATAACATTTCAAACTTAAATCGACCTTACGAAAGCTCTTAAACTGAATCGAAATCAAATTGGGACTTAATTAAAAACTTAACAAAAAGTGGGGGAAAATTATAAAACAAGGTCACACGATCGTGTGGCCAGACCGTGTGACAAGGTGAGGTCGTATAGAGCTAGACAACATGGCCATGTATTCAAACCATGTCACAAACTAAAATCGTGTATAACAGGGTCACACGACCATGTCGCCAGGCCGTGTAACAAACTAAGAAGTGTAGACCTAAATGTAAAATTTTGCCAACATTTATACGGTCGTGTAGTCAGGCTATGTGAAAGACTGAGACCGTGTCTAGTCAAAATCACCCTGTCCATACAAAGCACACGGTCGTGTGTTAGCCCATGTGTGCCAAAATATGTCTCATAAATCAAGTCACACAATCAATTGTTTACTTAAGCGACAAGCATGTCATTAACCATTCAACAAAACCTATTCAAAATACACCAAAAGCATACTAAAACATATCATTTTCCTAGTTTTAACCAATATGCCATAAGGCATCATCACAAACAATATTCAATGCTAAGATTCAACTTCATTTCCTACCAATCAAGAACCAAGCAATATATGTACCTAACAAGCCATCCAAATATCAATTTCTAACATCACTAAGTTGGTCATAACGCCAACCTACTAACATACCATTTCCCCACAAGTATAAATTTACTTATTCTACTAAAATAACCAAAACCAACCATCAAGGTTTCATACTATAATCATCAACAAAAACACATATTTCCAACCATCTCCATATGAAACATAACTTAACATACCAATTACCTATATGATTCTACCACATACCAAATTCAGTATTCACATTCAAGGTCACTATTGCAAGCCATGAACAACACATCAATTAACCACAAGCATACATACTTGGTGCATTCACAAAACATACTTATTTCTACAAAACACTTATATATATACAAATTACTACTATTATATTCCACAAAATTGAAATAATATGTTTTCAAAGTCTACCAAAAGGTGGCTAGATAGTGTGATCTTCAAGTTGACCCGAATGTCGAGTTTCGCAAAATAATAACTACGAAAAATAGGAAAATAAAACAAAGTAAGCTTCAATTGAGCTTAGTAAGTTCACAGGTTGAAAACGATATAGCATACCTTATTATCAATTTTTAATTAACTAACATTTAACCTATCACCACAGCCATATCAAAAGGAGAGTTCATCACGTACAATCCATATAGCCTTTCAATTATACAAGTAGATTCAATACCAAGTCAAATAACCATATCAATAAGCACAAACACATTTTCAAGTCATTCACCAATATTTAATCATAATACACCAGTTACTAGTCATTTTATCTTTTAACAATCATGATTCAACCTGATGAACTAATATGAATGGATACAGATACTCAATTATCCACCCAAAACACGCCAGAATGCTCAAATAAGCTAATCCATCAAATAACACGCTTGGGCACTAAGTGTTTAGCCTGTAACGCCCCAATAATCTTCAGATAGACTTGTTAAATTCTGTCATAGTTGAGTGCCTGGTTTGGTGGCTAGAGGTGTTGGGTGTAAGGTGTGGGTCGCAAGTCTAAGTCTTGGTGAAGTCATTCTGTAGTTTTTGTTAATTGTAGCTTCAGGTGCAGTGTTTGAGTCAAACTCTAAGAGGTGGTTGGATGGACAGAAGAGTTAGGGGGTAGTGGTTAGTGGGGTTGGTTAGGATTAGATTTTAATTTTATTTCTGTTATTTGTTTTATTTGAAATAAATAAATTTGAAAAACCCAAAATCCCTCATGCTTTCACTCACGTTGCTTTTTGTTTCTCATAGTCCTATTTTTTTTTCTCTTTTTCTTTTCCATTCTTCATGTGAGTTTTGAGAAGAATTGGAAAATTGTCTACTTGAAGTACTTGGTCTGTAGTGCCTTGCTTTCTTTAATTCTTGATATTCAATTCGGTGGGGAGTGTTCGATTGTTAAGATTTCTACGTGATTGGTAAGTTCGTCTCCCTTTTTGAGGATTATGGAATGGTTCTTCTTAAATTTTTGTTTTTGTTAACATGTGGTGGATAAAGTGTAATTGATTGATTAGCTTTTAGGTGGGGTTTACGAGAAAGATGATCTACCGGTAAGTTTGTGTGGCACTGTTCGTTCAAGGGTAAGAGCTTTCTATCGAGTTGGGGAGTTGTTAAGTGAATTGGTCTTGTTGGGTTGATTGTAACTTTTTTTGAGTCGGATTTGGTATTGATTTAAGTGACTAATTTGGTGAACTAATGGTTGTTCTTAGGTTTTGCACAACTCGTGGGAGTTTTGGCATCAAAATCGGGCTAGGTGTGTAATAAAAAATTCAAAAAATGGCGATCGGTGAAAGCCGAAATTGGGGCCTTTCGACACCACACGACCGTGTGGCTAGCCGTGTGACAGGTCGTGTGGGCCACACAAGCGTGCGGGTTATACAGGCATGTGTGGGCCGTGTAAGCCACACAAGCTAAGTCATTTTTAGCGTATGGGCCACACGAGCATGTGGGCCCAAATTTCAAAATTTCTCCCTAGGGTTGTACATGTCGTCTCGATCGACTGTGGGATTTCCATAGGGTCGGTATGTGTGGTATAAACCTTAAAGCATGAAAACTATCACTCTGTTAGATTGGAAATGATGTAAATAACATCTACATAAGTATTGTGTAAAATGATATGTATGATCTATTCTGCTATGTTTGAGCATGTTAGCATTCGTTATATGAGCATGCATGTGATTAACATTCTGGTATCTATTATTCTGATTTATCTGATGCTCTGTCTGTATCTGGCAAAGTGGTGGGTTATGTATTAAGAGGAGAAAGTATTCTACGTAGGGCGATATTTCACCAATACACTGGCAGCAATGCTGCGACTATTCTGAAATGTGTCGTATGAACACTATGCGGTGTGTAGGGCTGGGTGGGTGTTTTATACCCCACGAGGTGTGTTAGGATGGTCGAAGTTGGTTTGTAGAGGATGGGGGTAGGATTATGCATATTTGTATCTGTATGATTCTGTTATAATTCTGATTCTGCAAAAGATTTAGATATGTATATGTTCTGCCTTGAGATTGAATCTGAATTTCTGTTTATGTATGCGTAGCACACTAAGTTATCAAAACTCACTCTATGTTTGTCTATTTCATTCAGGTAACCCTCAGACTTAGGCGGGTCGGTGTGACGGAAGCTCGGATGTAACCACTTTTTCGTAAAACTCTATTTACATAAAATTTGCTTAATTTCCTAGTTTTGAGATTTTTGTAATTTTGGGACTCTCTGGACATTTGAGTTAATTTCGGATTTGGATTTTTAATTTGGAATATATTGCATGACATGTGATAAAACGATTTGCGAAATTAACCGTTTCGAGAAAACAAACTCGAGTTTTCAAAGCATAACGATTTAAGAACTTCCACTGCATGGTATTTGTTTAACTTGAAAATGTAAACAATTGATGGTTTAACTAATAAGTATAACAACACATTTTTTAAAATAAGTGGATTCTTTTTGTAACAAAAATATACGATGTTTTCAAAATGATAAGGTTTAATTTATAACTTCCCTTCGTAACATTCCCAGATTCAGCCGTAACGTCTAGGCTGGGTTTAGGGTGTTACATAGCCCGAAGGTTAATATCCCTTCAAAAACACGTCTGGAAATAAAGTGTCAAGCCCATAGGCTTCACATCCTACCCCAAAAACATGCCTGAATCACTGTAAATATAACTCTGTAATCCGTAACAAATGTTGGATTCTGGTATATTAAATGTATAATAATATATCATCTGTCAATATCTCAGCTCATATCAATCTCATAATGCATGCAAAATAACCTATTGGCATGCTAATTGTATCCTATCCTAAGTTCATTCGGGCTCAATACATATATCAATATAACATTTTTCAATTAAATCCTTTTTCTTACCTTATAAACATTACAAAATACATAGGACTATACCGTATGAACTTACCAAAGGCCAACAGTAAAAGTAGGAGTGTCAGGGACAAATCTATAATTTTTCATTTTCCTCAATTATCTATCGATTCTTGATCTATACAGTAATTTATTTTCAATTATCAGTCATAAGTACCTTACAACATTTAATTTAATGCATATGACCTCCTATTATCAATTTTTATAATTTCTCTAAAGTTTTGCATTTTATTCAATTTAGTCCCTAAAATCGTAACAAACTTATTTTTCATAATTAAGCCCAAGAACTTAAAGCCAAATTCATTATCATCCTTTAATAGCTCCCAAGTAACTGAATTTACTAGAATTTCATGTCAATTCTAACATAATAACATTTCAATCCTTAACCTCAAAACTAACTAAATTTACTTTACAAAATAGTCTTATTTCAACACCAAGCTTCAAACCAACCATTAACATCTAAAAGGATTTAAAAATAACAATTGTAACTTTTTAAAAATTTGGCAATATTATAAAATAGTCCCTGGGCTACCTAGATTAAGTTATAACAATCTCAAAAACATAACATTTACAAAAAATGAGCCTCGAAAATACTCACATGAAAGGGCCAAATATACTTGAAGGTTTGAAGCTTTTATTTCCTTTAATAATGGTGGAAAAATCGGTGGAATAACAATAATGAAAAGGTGATGACTTTTCTTTTTTTTGACTAATATTTTAACATTAAAAATTAACTTATAAATGACTAATTTTAAGCATTAACCATCCAAGATAATTCATTATGGCCTAATTACCTTTTAAAACCATTCAATTTTGTTTTTCGATCCATTTAGCCCATAAAAACTAATAGCGATTAACTTTTGCATTTTTTACGATTTAGTCCCTTTTTCTTAATTAACTAACCAAAAAGTAAAATTATAGAACCAAACTTCAATACAGCACTCGAATAACCTTTTAAATATTAAATAAATAATATTTACGAATCACATGTTAGAATTGTGGTCCCCGAAATCACTGTTTCTGACATCACTGAAAATGGGTTGTTACATAATTTCTATATATTCTCATCAAAGGAAACTTGAGCTAATTTCCACAGTAACAAAATCCAACTATTGAGTTGGTTATATCAAGCTTCCTAGGTTGTGAATCCATGAAAATTGTTTGAAGAAAGAGTTTGCCTACCTTTAAATTAATGGTCGACTATGGAGGAAGAAAACTTGGTTCTATAACAACCCAATTTTTAGTTGTGTCGGAAACAGTGGTTCGAGACCACTAAATCTAACAAGTGAGCTCATAAATTTTGTTATATAGTGTTTATGAGTCGATTGTGAATTTAGGAAGGCTTATGAATTAGTGAATTATGCTTTATAAATATTTGTTAGATTAATTGGTTTTAAAAATGAGGTATCGAGACCTCGATTTTATAAACTAAGTTGTAAATATTTTTATCAATATTTACGGAATATCATTAAGGTAGTGTTAAAGTTTCGTTAGAAAATTTTAACGTTTCGATAGTTAATTAACTAAAAATGACTAAATTGAAAAAGGTGCAAAACTTGCTAATTAAAGAAATAGTGAT
>CM025150.1:12306043-12316721 GCA_013467495.1 Gossypium gossypioides
TCACCTTTTCATAGCTATTTGATGCATTTAACTAATAGGATTTAAATTTTTTTGTAGCTTTTATGTTTTAGACCTTTTCAATTAATTAACTATCTAAACATTAAAATTTTTTAACCAAATTTTAATATAACCCTAATAGCACTCCATAAATATTTAATAAAATATTTACAGGCTCAATTCATAGAAATGAGGTCTCAATACATCGTTTTCTAAAACCACTTGAATTTCGAAACAAACCACTTGCACTTAAACTTTAGTTCAAACAACATAAATTATCAAATCATAATTTATTATAATACTATTTTTGACTCATAAATATTAAATAATATATTTATGGACTCACTCTTTGGATTAGTGGCCCCGAAGCCACTATTTTTGACACCGCTGAAAAATGAGCTGTTACACTTTTTGAGTCATTGGTGTGATGGAGATCCGTTTATCCAATATGTGGTGATAGAGTTCACTTTTATGTTTCATGTTTCCAAGTTGTCAAATTATCATAAATTGATTAATATAGGAAAATGTTGTGTGTAAATGTGTAGCACACCTAACCCATCTCCATCGTCGAATTAGGGTTACGAAGTATTACAAGACAAAACAAGATATTTCACTTCATTTCAGAACAATTAAACAAATAATTTATAAACATATAACAAATCAAAATGAACCATTTCCATACTTTAAAAACACATATAAACAAGCCTAAAACATGGCAAAACAATCAACCTAAGTGCCACCAATGTGTCCTCATTGACACCATAATTCAATTATCAACCTCAATTCACTTGACACATAAACTAATTTGCATTCAAATTCATAAGTTCATATATAAAATTCGTGCCAAACTTATCATTTCTTCTTAATCATTCACATTATATCATACCATGATTCAAACAATTAAATAAGGTTTATATCACATGACCAAAATAACTTTATGTGAACATATTCACACCAAGATTAAAGGCACGCACACAAGTAAGCTTATACCAAGCTTAAAACATAACATTTGTAATAAGTATCTAAACATATACAAAAACACCTATTACATGCCATATAACCCAAAATGAACATATCAAAATCTACCGAAATGTATTTGGATAGTGTGATCTTTAATTTGATCCGATTGCTCGACTCCACACAACGTTATCTTCAAGGAATAGAAAAGAACATGAGTAAGCTTCACTAAAGCTTAGTAAGTTCAACGGTTAAAATGATAAAGCTTATCAAATTAAATATAACAATTTTAATAACAAGATTAAAAGTCAGAGTCTCTTGTCAACCACAATCCACAACAGGTGAGTTTATACATAAACAAGTACGAGATCATTCAATATCAAGCTACAATGCCATTAGGTGATTCATGAATAATAGTTCAACAATTCAATAACAAGACATTTAACACAAGAAATATTGCCCGATGAACGATATACGAATATGAGTACACAGTTATCCATCTAAAACATGGCAAACACTCAAACGAGCCAATCCAATAGATAACACTTCTCAGCACCAAGTGCCTAGCCCGTAGGCTAACATCCCTCCTATAACAAGCCTCAACACCAAGTTCCAAGCCCGAAGGCTTTACATCTGCCCTCGGTATCATGCTAGAAACACTATAAATATAACACAATAATCCGCAACAAATGTTGGACTTTGGTATATTCAATGAACATGAAATAAACAGGAATCATCATCTCATCTCAAACTAATCTCGAACAGCGCGCACTATAACCTATTGGCATGCCAATCGTACTCTATCCTACGTTCATCCAGCTCAGGAGTTATTATTGTAAAACTCAGATCCAAGCAATTTATTACCTCAATTCATATTAAATTAGCAGTAAAACATTCATTTCAACATTCAACATTCAATACCTCATTCAATTTATATTGCAATTTAAATATAAATAAACTGAATGAACTTACCAGAGCTAAACTGTAATAACGGCAAAGATTCAGGGACTATTCAACTCTTTCCATTTTCCTCGGTTATCTACTTATTCTTGATCTATAATATAATTTTTTTCAATTATTAGCCTCAAATTCATATACTATTCAATTTAATACATATAACTTCCTATTTACAATTTTGCACATTAGACCCCAAACATTTACATTTTATTCAATTTGGTCCTTAAGACCACAACAAGCTTATTTCACATAATTAAACTTTAAACCTATTGAACCAAATTTTCAGCTATACTAAACCAATTCACACATGTTGAAATTTCACAAGAATACCTCGCTTAATTTAATTTATTTTCATTTAAATCCCTAAACTTAAAACAGTACAAAATTTTTTAACAAAATATTTCTATTTAACAACTAAGCATGGTAATTCATTAATAAACTTCAAGAACACACTAAATTCATCAATGGCACATATTAAAATATTTAATAATTTCAAAAATAGAGGTACGGGTTAATTAGACCTAGTTGTAATGATCTCAAAAACATAAAATTCATGAAAAACGGATGATAAACACACTTACATGCAAGGGAAAAATAGAAAACCAAAGCTTCTTGTTCTCGCAACTATGGCATTCGGTTCTCCAGCCAAAAACAAAAAATGACACATTTCTTTTAATTAATTTCCCATTACCTACCGTCCACTCACTCAATTGGCACTAAAATTCTAATAGTAATTGACTTTTGTACTTTTTACAATTTAATCCTTTTTTTTAATTAACTATCTAAACGTCAAAATTTCTAAACCAAATTTAAATACAATACTAATGACCTCATAAATATTAAATAATTAATATTTACAGACTCACACGTCAGAATTGTGGTCCTGAAACCACTATTTCTAACACCACTAAAAAATGGACTATTACAAAATGCATGTGAATATATAAGCTAGACTTGTGAGTCATTAAAGCATGAATACGTTGTTTCGTCTTGATGAATTATCAATAAATGAATTATATATATGAGTTGAGTGTAATTGTATGTGATAGTATATGTTAGTTTTATAATTTAATGAAGCGTTAATATTTTATTTTGACTTGATGAAAATATGGTTATGAGTGAGTTGTAGTATGCTATTCCTTAACATGCGACGTTGTGTATGCTTAGTGATAGTTTCAAACATTCACTGAGCTTATTTAAGCTCACACTCCACATTAATATATTACAGATAAGTAGTTTTTTTCGATGTGAGTAAAGTGGTGAAGGAAGTGATCTAAGCAAGGCAATATTTTTTAATAGGTGGTTTTTGCGATTCTTTTGAACACACTGAATAAAGGCAATGTGGGTTAAAGTTTTAGTTTTGATTATTAACATTATTTTATTAATTCTATCTTGGTATTGGATTGACGGAATATGGATGTTGTTTTGGATTTTGTTTGTAACTAAATTGACATTTGAGATAAAGGCTGATAATGCATGTTAGATATTCTTATTTAAATGTAAGGATGTGGTCTGATAAATGTTTAAAGGATGTTAATAAGTTCAGTTAAATTAGATTATAATTATGTGTTGAGTAGAACATTATTTTGAACATGAACAACATTTTAACTTGTGAATTTTTTGTATTTTGGGTAAATGTATCGATACTCAGGATACGAATATTGATACCTCGAAGTTGGGACATTTTCAAAATTTGACAGAATCCAACTTTGGTACTAATACCCATATACGAGTATCAATACTCGTGATAAAAATATTGATACCTGTTCACTCGGTATTGATACCTACTTGGTTTTTCGAGATTTATAAAAAATGAACCTTAATTTCGGTTAAAACTATTTCTACTGTCATTTAAATGTTTAAATTAGCCATGAACTTTTCTTTAAATGTTAATTTTAGTAGCTGCTGCTCTTATTCGAAATCGTAAATGCATGTATTAAGTTTTATTGATTGATGTAGCATCCTATAACTCGGGTCCAGCGGCTGGACCTGGTGAGGGGTGTTACAAAAATTATTAATATTATGTAAAAGTATGATATGTTCAATTTAATCCCTGTACATTCCTTGATTTGTTTTTAGAGCTTTTCCTTGCTTAGTTAGGTCCCTGATATTGGGTGAATTCTGAAATTTGTGTTTAATGCCTTAAGTGTCTTTATTACATCGCATAATACGTGAACAGTATGTATTTTCTGATAAAGTGAAACTATTAAAATGAAAGTGATAATATTGTTACTGCCCTGCGAAGAACATGATAAACATGTTAAGTGTTAGTGATGAATTGGGTACATGTTACATGTCTACTACTAGTGTTGATTTGTTATAATACAAAACATGACATAGTGCATTGCGTGGAGTGAGAAATTAGACGGAGGAAGAGTGACAATTTATTAAATATGCAAACAAGTGGTGGCTCGTCCAATAACCCGTTTCAATTTGTTTAATCTGCGAATATGTTGTGCATTCACAACAAGTGACAGTAACTGGAAATATGTGGCTCGTCCACAAATCTGCAACCATGTGCACTCACAACAAGTGGCAGTAAATATAAATGTTTTTATCTAAAATACTAGTGGTTTACCCACGTTTTTCTTTACAAAGTGGCAGTTTATCTGCAAATCAGTGGTGGCTCGTCCACAATCCAGAGTGATATGGTAGATGAGTTCTAGAGAACTCACCTGTAGTAGAGTTGGGTAGGACTTCTCTGTTAATTTGAAATTGCATTACATTTATTAGCATGTGCATATAAAACTGTGATTTCTGAAATAATGCAGTGAAGTGATGACATGAAAAACACTTAATTTGAAGTGCTTTATGATTGTGACTATTCTTAGAATTGTTAACTTATATGCTTTGTCTACTATTTTGTTTCAGTTTTCTTGTGACAGAACTCACACTAAGCTTTATAGTTCACTCCATTTTTAATTTCCATCCTTTTAGATAACCCACCAGAGTAGGATGTAGGCACGACTATAATGCCCCAAATTTTTTAGATTTAAATTGTGCAAGTATGTCAAGTAATTTGATCTAGTGTGTTAGTTAAGTGCCTTAGATGTTTGCTTTAGGTCCTGAGCTCAATTCTCATGTTTTGAATTTTTCTTATTTATTTTTTATGTAACACCCCAAAACTCTGCCCAAAAGTTTCGATCGAATTTCGTAGGTCACATTGGTCACTGAAGTGACCCAAATCAAAATATTGATCAAATCTCGAAAATCCCTTTTTGAAAACTATTTTCTTCTTATGTCCAACAAAAATCCGGTAAAACTTAACTTATGTTTTTGCAAATAGTGTTCTTAATATCGTAAAAATTAAGTTTAACCAAATTGATATTTTCCGAATCGATTTGCAAACATTTATTACAGCAGAAAAATTGTTGCTTGGCTCTAGCTCAAAACTCGTAGAGTGAAATTTCAAAATTTGAGTGTTTGTTTAAACAAAACAGTTATATAGTTAATTCTTTCGCACAAAAACATTAGAGTAACTTAGAATCAAAACCACAAATAGTTATTTCAACCCCAAGCATGAAATTTTGAATTTTTTTCAAAATCAGAAACTCAAAACTTAACAAAAATCAAAAAACAAAATTGATACCACAGTTCATAAATTTTATCTACAGTCCGAATAAAATCAGTTGATTAAACCTTATAAAAAAATTGTATTAAATCAAACTTAAAATGAAACCCTGAGACTTCTGATTTGTCCAGTCTGACACTTAAACTTAAAGGTTACCTGAAAAGAAGGAAACTAACGGGAATGAGCTACAAAAGCTCAGTATGAATCTTAAACAAATATAATTACTCAGAGTCAAATAGTTAAATAAATATTTACAAAACAACCCAATTGAATCGTTAACAGAAATCATATTTGACTGGCATATTGCATTTTTATAATACTTAACTGATAAGCAAAACGTATACACATAGAACTGCTCGAACTCGCAATGACCGAGATCAGTACAATTTTCGATATCACATTGAATTTAGCACATTAATCTATATTATCCTTAGGCAGACATGCAATTCACATTAAAATGCAAAATGTCACAAAGTCCCCACCTATCCAGCCTCTACATATCATCTTCAACCAACCGTCGCACACCAAAAATAGGGTTTTTCTCAACCCTTCCATCCTCTACACACCACTATCGGTTCTGGTGGACCCGTCCAACCAATTCACACTATGAAGAGGACATTTTCCTCGTTATTGTTATGCAGTCAAGTACTAACAAAATTATAACGCAGATTAACTGTCGAATCAAACTTCCTTCACTTCAAAATCGAATCCCAACCCAGAATGTGGACGTATATAGAAGTAAACATATGGATATACATAATCTAACAGGTTCATTTTCAATTACCTTTTTCATTAATCATATTGATAGCTAGCTCAGATTAGCAGAAATATAGTCAGACATTTTCATATACAATTATAAAGCAATGGAAGCAACATTGTAAGTAATGTTCCTAATTACACAACCTTTAAGCACTCATGCAATTAATAAAGTTAAATCATACACATTCATGTACGTAAACAAATTCAAGCAGATATATCCCTTAGTTGACCTCTCTCGAATAGTAATGGTTTCCCAAGCACTCATACAGAGGCTTAAATGAGTAAAGGATTACTCAGGGACTAAAATGAGTCAAATTACAAAAAAGGTGATAAAAATGCAAAATAGGACCACACGACCATGTGGGAGGGTCCAGACCATGTGATAGGCCTGCACGATTGTGTGAATGAGAGAAACGCCAGTGTGAGTGAAGTACATAGTCGTGTGGGCAGACTGTGTAACTCTCTGATCTCATGTGACAAAATTACACAATTTTAGAACCAGTGGAGACACGCCCGTATGGTTTAATGACATACCCGTATAACAGTGATGCACGACTGTGTGTCGCCCGTGTGCGATCGAAAAAATCCCCAACACAGGTCATACGACCATATGGCCAGTCCGTGTGGCACACCCCAGGCCGTGTGACTCGAAACATTACCTAATTTCTAAGTAGCACACGACCATGTGGACCGCCCATGTACAGTACATGCCCGTGTGACTGCCCATGTGGTTCGCAAACCATCCTAAAATCTGTTACAATTTACGAATTTCGACACCAAAATGATCCCTAAATTACATAAGTTTAAGAAACACACCTGAAAGATGATTCCCACGCACTAATGATCAATCGAAACACCTCAAATAAGTTGATATAAAAACTCAATTTACAAACACACTAACCTATAAGAAAATCAATCTAAACCATATATAGAAAATCAAAGAAACTGATGTAACTCTTTACAAAATAGCATTTACACTTACCGATTCGCAATTGACTGAACAAAGATCGACTTTGAAAAGCAACAACTAATGATAACAATGTTGAAATCAAAAGGAAATATTGAAGGACAAAGGGAAAATTTGGAATACATTGAAAAGAAAAATGTAGGAACCAAACGAGTCAAAACCAAGTTTGCAAAACAAAAAAGAATGGGGAAGAAAATTACATGAATAAAAGTAGGAGAAGTGAACAGAAATTTTTAGAGTATTTTCTTCTCAATAAAATTAAATTTAATAATAAAATAATAATAATAACAAAAAATTTAATAACAAGCTAACTCATCAGAATTTCCAGAGTTGATTACTAAAAATAATTTCCTCTAAACACACCAAGGGACTTGAACACGAGACCTAAGGCAAGCTAACAATTTACCACTAAACCAACAAGCTTATTCTGTTTCTAAAACGCAAAAACTAACTTAATAGCCCAGCCGAAACAGTGACCTAACTAATAGACCTTAATACTTCTACCCCTAATTTCGGGATGTTACATTTGAAGTATGCTCAACTTAAGCCTTTGGACTTATCTTTTGTTTTCACGAGCTTGTGACAAGGATGGGCCTATTGGTTTAGTGGTAAGGCTTTAACTTAGCTTTAGGTCTTATGTTCGAATCTTGGGTTACGTAAGTTTGGAATATAATTTAAATTTTTTAAAATCTGGTGGATTAAGATTTAGATTAAAATAAGATATTTTTATTTTGGAATTTATCAAAATCTCTACTTTTACTCACCAAACAAACCGTCCACTTCTCCACTATTCTTTCATATTTATTTTGTTTTTCCTCTCCCTGCTTTTCTTTTCATTTCTTTATTTCCCGTTGATATTCTTTTTTTTCGTTCTTTGTTGATTTTTATTTGCTGCCATTTCATATTTTCTTTTGTGATTGTGCTTGGTAATCGTTCTCTGATCTTTTCAAACATGGTGTAAGTTCCGTCAAACTATTTTCTATTCTTCTGCCTTTTAATCATTTTTTGATCAAGATAGGGTTGTGTTAATGTTTAACCTTCATTCTTAGTGGTGTTAAACGTTCTTATGTTTTGGTTAGGCAAAGGGCGCGAAATTCAAATTCCTTCAACGAAGTAATTCTTGATTTGGATGTTGTTTTTCGAGTGGTAAGTACTCAAATCTCGCTTTAGAGGCTGGAATTTTTATTAAAAGATGCTATTTTGGATGGGTCTTTTATGGTTAATTGGTGTGATTTGGTGGTTTAATATAGGATTATTGAGTTCCCAATAGTGTGGTCAGTCAAATCTACCATCAATTGTGTGAACTAACTCGAAAAACTCGACTGAAACCTGGAAAAATTGAAAAATAAGGGCTATTTTTGAAACTGCCCAGCGTCACATGGTTGTGTGGCAAGTCGTGTGACAGACCGTGTGCACCATACGGCCTTGTGGTTGGTCGTGTACTAGGTCGTGTGCGATTACACGACCTAAACAGTTAGGCCGTGTGGGCCACATGGGCTGGCTTGTTGGGCCATGTGGGCCTTTTTGGCCAATTTGAAGGCCATTAATGGTCGATTAAGGGACTCAAAAATTGGGTCCGTGGGCATTTTTAGGCCAAGAAAAGCGTAAGATTCGATATGATTATACATGGGTAAGCTTAGAAAGCATGTTAAGTAAGTTTTGTTTTGTATAAAAATGTAATATGTTATGCTCTGTTAATAGATATATGTTTAGGTATGCATATCATACAACTTATGAGATATGTATGTATATTATCATGATTATGCATATGCATTGGAGTGAGTTTTAATTTGTCAAAAGAATTGTAATCTGGCAGTTTGACTGCAATTTTGGCGGTTGAACCGCAATTTCTGACTGGCAGCTCAACTACATATTTATGAGTGGCATACCGCCACAAATCGATGTGATTGGATGGATGGACTCATGTAGTCCTAATTAGTGTGATTGGTTGGACAAAGATGGTGTGTAGCGGATGTGGGTAGGATATGCTCTTCTATGTTATATGATTTAAGAACATGAATAATAATACATGTTTTGAAAATATGAAATTCCGATTTGATTATTTGCATATGTGAACTCTATAAGTAAATTCTATAGATGGCCAAGTCACACACTGGGCTTCTAGCTCACTCGTTTGTTTGTTTTGTTTCAGGTGATCATCAGGCTTAGGATTGGACAGCGATTCCGGAGCTCGGTTTACACATTTTGGTTTAAGAATGTTTTGGACTAATTTACGGACTTTGAACTTTTAATTTTTGTTTGGGACTTTAACATTTGTTTTGGTATTTATCTTGCAAATGTTTATTTATAATCGAAACTTTTAATCAAGATGGTGTAAATAACAATATACTATGGTTTAATAAGATAAAAATTCTAAAAAAAATTTACGCGGTAAAGTTTTAAAATCCGATACGATGTTTTACTACATAAGTGATTAAGCAAATTGGGTCTATCTTGATAAGTTGATAAAATGTGGTTTTTTTTCAAACTACCCACGTGATTTATCAGAATGTCTACGTTTTCGATGAGTTAATCCGTTCTATTTTCCTTTAAGTTAAAAAATGAGTTTTTCACAAAAACTAAGCGACGGTGTTTTCATGCACGATGTAACCTTCATAATCCGACCTTAACGTCTAGGCTGAGTTTGGGGTGTTACAACGACATTCGAAGGGACTTGGCTCAGCTTTGTTATTAAAATATTCTCATATTTATTATTTGAAATTTTCCATTATTCAAAGATTGAAATATTTGATCTAAACTGTGGCATGAGATTTTTTATTTTGGTTTGATATGGCATGCATGGCATTTAGGTTGTTCTTAATTTAAAATGTTGAAATACAGACGTTAATTTATTAAGTGTGAAATATGGTTTTTATTAAAGCTAGATTGGATATCGCTTTTTCCGCTGCTAAACTATAAACAAATTTTGGGAAGAGTAAATAAATTGACATAAATTGACTAAGTTATCAAAAATAGACAATGTGACTTAGAAGAGTTACATTAAAACATTTTTTTAACTCGTGTTTTTCTAAAAATCGGTTAAGTTTTATTCTAAGATAAAAAAAATGTTTTAAAATGGTTGTTTTATAAATTTCAATCGTACTAGGCCATCTCGGTGACCGATGTAATCTCCCGAATTCGAGTCTAACGTCTATGCCGGGTTGGGGAGGTTATAGAGCAAACTTAAATTCTCATACCTACAACATAATACTTTTGTCATTAGACTAAAAGATTATTACTATTTTTTAAATGTATTTATAAAATTTAAAAAGAAATTGGAACTCATCTTTGATGATGTGAAGATAAAACGTTGTCATATTCTTTTAGTTTAACAAATTATGTCCTAAAAACTAAATAAAACTAAATCCACCCAAAATTTAACACAGGCAAATTTAACACACACCTAAGATATTTAGTTCTTTTACTATATTTTTTTTACTAAAATAAAAAATAAATTGTTAATATTGAGA
>CM025150.1:12411990-12424854 GCA_013467495.1 Gossypium gossypioides
AAGAAAAAAAAGAGAGAGAGAGAGAAAATGAATGGTTTCACGACCATAAGTCCCAACAGGTTTACAGACTGTCATCATGGCAAAGCTCTATTATAAAAGGTAAGTGTTACACATTTAAATTGCTTATGAAGTTTTTAAGTTCCACCGTAAGTAATTCCCGATCATAAGGTTCTCGCATGTCTAAAATTGAGGATCATTTTATGATTATTTGCAGTTCGCTAGTGATGGATTGGGCAACTGTTCCATAAAAGGCAGCAAATGGTTTGCAGATA
This sequence comes from Gossypium gossypioides, assembly GCA_013467495.1. NCBI lineage: Eukaryota > Viridiplantae > Streptophyta > Magnoliopsida > Malvales > Malvaceae > Gossypium > Gossypium gossypioides. Next base: position 12,412,263 of record CM025150.1, read on the forward strand.
TTTTTGAGGCTTTTCATTTTACATCTTGAAAGTAAAACTAATGGGACAGGACTCCATGTCTCCCCATTCCAAGTCCTGGGCCACTATCTCTCAGCAAAAGAGGTTGAAGCTGGCTCAGGGTCCATCAATGACAGTGCAAGCCACTGCCTCAAGTTGTGAGTCGATGTAACCTTCTTTGATCATCACTTACCTTTGAATTTAGAATTATGGGCTTGGGTTAATTTTAGGTTTTTCATCCTGTTAATTCAGATAAATTTCAGATTTAGATTATTTTCAATTTAATTTGTTTTGAGTTCATATTATTTAAATTTGAGGTTTAAGTGTTTTGAGTCAGATTAATTTGAGTTTAATTCATTCAAATTTTAGTCACTTTGAATTTAGATCATATTATATTTTTAGTTATTTGTTTAAATAATTTCAAATTTAAACTAATTTTTTATTCAAATTAATTCGAGTTTGCGTCAAACATAATATATTTAAATTATTGGTTTTCTACACTCAAATCAAATTAGTTTGTTATATGTATTTCTCTCCCAACCCTACCTAAAGAAGCTTTATTGCACCTAGTTTTAGCTCGCCAATGCTAATACTTCACCAAGATTAAGGACCTAACTGGCTTATAACATACTCTACAAATAAAAGCTTATCCCCGAGCTTCACCAAATCAAGCAATCAAGTTTCCTTTCAGCATGGCAACATATGAGCTTGCCAATGCTAATACTTCACCAAGATTGAGGACCTCATTGACTTATAGCATATTCTACAAATAGAACCTTATCCCTGAGCCTCTCTAAATCAAGCAATCAAGTTTCCTTTCAACATGGCAACATATAAACCTCTATCAAATTCACTCAAGTTCAATCACCGCTTAATCACCAAATAAATTAAATTCAATCTGTTGCATATTTTGAAACCTATTTTGCTCAATTTCTTACTTACCTAGACAAGAGAACTTTCTTACCAAGTTAAAACTCTACCCAACTTTCCATAATTAGTTCATATCCAATAATGATTTAAGACATCTTGTGTTTGATAACCACGTCAAGTATAGAAGTAAAATTCTTATAGCACTATTTCCTTTGTACATAAGATTTGATTTTGAAATCTCATTTAAAGAACATCGAATATCCTATTTTTTGAAAGGGGATAAAATACAATGACTTCTTCTGCTCCTGAGGTTTTTTCCCCTGCTCCTTTCCTCTTTCCATGGTGGAAGACAAGGCTACAAAAAAAGGTCACTTTCAGTTTGATTGCCCCGATAGTGAAGATCATACTATGGTTGTTGATCATCAAGGTAGTTCTAAGTTGGTTGAAAGAAGCTTGGTTATACAAGTGTCCTTCAAAGATATGTTGGTTGGTTCAAAAAGGATGGTGGGTCTGGATTCGAAAGAGAAGGAAGATGATGACATACAGTTACTTGAGGGTAATGTGATTGACGGAATGGAAGTGGTATATCGTCGATCAGGTTCTCAGGCCGTGTTCATCAACTCTTGTACAAAAGTATGCCCCGAACGATCGTTGTTAAGCTATTAAGACGGAAGATAAGGTATCATACTTTTTTCAATAGAATTTATAGCCTTTGGAAGTTGTTTACTTCGGTCTCCATTATGGACTTGGAGAATGATTATTTTTTTGGTGAAATTTCAATCGAAAGTGGACTATGTTCGGACTCTTAATGAAGGACCTAGGATTGTGTATGGACATTACCTGACGATTTAGCCCTGTTCGGAGTCTTTTTCAACTTGTCAACCTTTCCCAACAAGTGTGGTTGTCTGGATTAGACTCTCAAGTTTTCCAGGATTTATGTACAGGAAGAGTGTTATTAGAGCTATTAGGTAAAGGATTAGACATGTCATTAAATTGGATGACAATACAGGTAATGCTTAACAAGGTCGTTTTGTTCGTATGGTTGTTCGCTTGGATATTAATAAACCTTTTATTTCTAGAATTAAAATCAATGGTCGTATTCAGCGTATTGGGTACAAATCCCTCCTTAATGTGTGTTTCTCTTGTGAACAATATAGTCATATGAAAGATGTGATTGTCTCTAGTGTAGAGATGGAGTCCCAAACACAAGTTCACAAGCAAGTAGAAATTAAGAAATATGGTTCATGGATGTTAGTCAATCATTGGAGAAGGAAGACTAATCAAAACTCTACTACTGGTAAGGTTGGGAAGGAAGGCTCGAGTTCTTTAGGATCATGCTTTAGTGTTCTGCATGATTTGAGGGATAATATGCTTAACAAAAATCATTCTTCAGTTCCCAAAAAGGTCAGCGAACCTCGAAGGAAAAGGAGTTGCCATATATGACAATTCGTTAGGCACTTTTGAGTCGGGGCTTAAAATGACAAGTGACAGATTGCAGAGTTTTAAGGACATGTGTGTTGATGCGAGGCCCAAGGGTCGTAAAGCCCATTACGAAGCTAGTTCATCACAGGGGAATTTTGTAAGCCTTTCCATGAACCCAATTGGGCCTTCTGCCATTCCTGAGATCCAACACGTTGATGCTAATATGATTAATGAACCAGTTAATCCTCTTGAGGCTCCTATTAATTCAACTAGCCCAATGATGATTGCTCCAAGGATGGAAAACAACTCTAATCTGCAGGAAAAATGCCCAAGAACGTAACTTTGATATCAATGTCGAAGATGATGAGTCCCAATAAACTCCACACGTCTAAATGATGTTTGGTCAAACCCAAGGCTTGGTGGAGAAGAAAATGGAGACCATGTTGGATTCAAATTTCTATTCGATGGTAATGCTTGCTGAGAACCAAGACCCAAACATTCCCATTGTTGCTGCACACTTCGATATGTCCTTCACTGGTGAATAATGACCTTGATACCAACCCGAACCTGCAAAAGGAGGGGGTCCAAATGAGTGAAGAAATCTTCGAATATTATTAGGAGTAAAGGCAATAATTTCAAGGTTCGTGCTAAAAAACGAGCTCCTATTTATAAGGTGATTAATAAAATTATAAATAACCTTATATCAAACAGCTTGATTAGGACTATTGGTTTTACGCAAGGGGTTTATTAGATGGTTGATGAGGTTTCCTCTCATACTGCCTAAGTTGGGTATGTGTTTTTTTCTTCTCTTTTATGATGATGCCTAACCTATTTGTGTGGAACTATCAAAGGTGTGCCAACCCAAAGTTTATTACAGTTGTGAAGGATTACCTTACTGAGTATGACTTTGAAATAGCTTCTTTCCTTAAGACAAGAGTAAGTGGTCCTAAGGCTAACGATATTATTTCGAAGCTTGGGTTTAATTTTTCTCATAGAAATGAAGCTAGAGGTTTCTCTGATGGGTTGTGAACTTGTGGGATAAATAGTGTCCAAGTCCATGTCTGACTTAATGATTCGCAATTTATTCATCGTTGTATTAAAGGGCATACATGTTCTAAACTTTTGCTTGTGACTTTTGCTTATGGTAGCCTGAAAAAGTGAAAGCACAAAGAAAAAATTCATGTGGGATCGTTTGAACCATATTGCACAATTTGTCAATGGTCCATGGGTTTTTATGGGTGATTTCCACTATCTTATCTCCATATGAGAAGAGAGGAGGTCGACTAGCTTCTACGGGGTGCAAATTTTTTTAGAACTTTATTCATCATAATGATTTGCGGGATCTTGGTTTTTAAGAACCACAATTCACTTTAAGGAGAGGGATCATCTTTTAAATATTGGATAGGGTAGTATGGAATAAAATAATAATTGGTGTCAATTCTGCGAGAGAAGCAACTATTCACAAAGTACAGTAAGTGTGAGTTTTGGCTTAAAGAAATTGTGTTTTTGGGGCACATTATTTCAGTTGAAGGAGTTCGCGTAGACCCAAAGAATATCGAAGCCATTGTAGAGTAGAGATCGTCGAGAAACATGATTGAAGTGCGAAGCTTTTTAGGGCTTGCAACGTACTATCATAGGTTTGTTGAAGGGTTTGCCAGTATAGCAGCACCTTTAACAAATTTGCTCCAGAAGAAAGAAGAGTTCACGTGGATGGATGAAAAATAGAAAAGCTTCGATAAGCTTAAGGAGATCCTCAGCAAAGCACCTATGCCAGAACCGGGAAAGGAGCTTGAGGTTTACAGCGACAACTTTCAACAGGGCTTAGATGCATACTGATGTAAGAAGGAAAAGTGGTAGCTTATGCTTCCAAACACTGAAGGTTCACAAGCGTAACTACCCAACCCACGACTTGGGGCTAGTAGTATGGTGTTCACACTAAAGGTTTGGCGACACTACCTATATTGTGAGAAGTGTACCATCTACACTGATCACAAAAGTCTCAAATATTTACTTTCATAGAAAGAATTAAATCTATGACAAAGAAGGTGGATCGAGCTACTGAAGGACTATGACTGCATGATAGAGTACCACCCTAATAAGGCAAATATTGTAGTAGACGCTTTGAGCAAGAAGTTTGTAAGTGAGCTGCGAGCTATGTTCACCCAGTTAAGTGTGACGAGTAATGGGAGACTGCTAGTGGAATTACAAGTAAGACCAACACTGTTACAACAGATTAAGTAGAAGTAAGTTACTGATGAGAAGTTGGTGAAGAGGGTTCACCAAATGGAACAGAAAGTGCAATAGAACTTCGCACTTAATGATGAAAGAGTGCTCTGTTCCCATGGAAGGCTTTGCATGCCCAGTGATGAAGAGATTTAACAGATGATACTTAAAGAGGTGCACAATAGTCCTTATGTGATGCACCTAGACAGTAATAAGATGTATCATGACTTTCATAAACTGTATTGGTGGCCTGGTTTAAAGAGAACTGTTACAGAATTTGTGGCGAAGTGTTTAACTCATCAGAAGGTTAAAGTCGAGCATCAATTACCTTTAGGAATGTTATAGCCACTTAAAATACCTGAGTAGAAGTGAGAAAGAATCACCATGGATTTTGTGACTAGGTTACTAGTGACTACGACCAAGAAGGACACAGTTTGGGTGATTATTGATCGCCTAATGAAGTGTTCGTACTTTTTAGCTATTCGCACGAGCTATTCTTAGCAAAGGCTCACCGAGATTTATGTTTCCAAAATAGTTTGATTGCATGGCATGCCAGTTTCTATAACTTCAGACCGATATCCAAGATTCACATCGCGACTTTTGAGAATTTTACAATGAGCTTTGGGTTTGAAGCTTCAATTCAGTACTGCTTATCATCCTCAAACAAATGGCCAATCTGAGAGAGTGATACAAGCGTTGGAAGACATGTTACGAAGTTTTGTTTTAGAGTTTGTAGGAAGTTGGGAATGATGTTTATCATTGGCTGAGTTCACCTCTAACAATAATTATCATAGAAGCATTCAAATGGAACCCTTTGAAGCACTGTATGGAAGAAGGTGTCGAACACCTCTGTGTTGGGTTGACTTACATAAAAGGAAAATCGTAAGACCTGAATTGGTTCACAAAATAGAGGACAAGGTGAAATTGATTTGTGAAAGGTTTAAGGTTACCTCGGATAGACAGAACTCATATACTGATTTGAAACGACGATACATTGAGTACCAAGTGGGTGAGCACGTGTTTCTAAAGGTATAGCCATAGAAGAAAGTCCTAAGATTTGGGCGTAAAAGCAAGCTAATCCCAAGGTTTTTTTCATCTTTATGAAGTAGTGGAAAGTGTTGGTCCTATAGCCTATCGACTCAAGTTACCTTGTGAACTCGACAAGATACAAGATATTTTCTATATGTCTATTCTAAGGAGGTATCGCATAGACCTATCTCATGTAATAGCAGCATATGAAGTTGAAGTGCGACATGATTTAACTTATGAATAAAAGCCAGTGAAGATTGTAGCTCACGAGGTGAAAGTCTTGCGAAACAAACAGATCTCTTTGATCAAAGTTTTATGGCGAAACCACAAGACTAACAAAGCCACCTGGGAAACAAATGAAGTAATGAGGAAACAGTATCCTTAGCTATTTGATGATGAACATTTCAAGGATGAAATGTCTTAAGTAGGGGAGATTGTAACACCCCACAGATAGCCTTAGAAGTTTTGGCCTCGCAAGTGAAGGGTTTGCCAGTGTTCTGACAAACTGGGTGTTACCCAAAGTTTAGGCAAACTAGGGGTTCACCAAAAGTGTATCAGCAAGTGGGTACACCAGTAGTAGCGTATGCCTGAAGATGTGGTAAGGGGTTCGTTAGATCCATTACCAAGTTGAGATCACCAGTTTCTCTGCGAGGTAGGTTCGCTAATATGATGGTGAGTTGGTGTTCGCCAGTCTTGCTGCAAACAGGGGATAGCTAGTCTTATTGCATACTAGGGTTCGTCGGTCAAAGATACAGTCAGATTCAAATTAGGAAAAAGAGATTTAGTGTACCTAAGAATATTTTACGTGTAAGTAACGTCTTTCCTAGGTCAAGTAAGGTATCTAAAGATTACCAGGACTCTTAGGTCTATAAATATGACCCTTAATTTTTTGAAATTGTTCAATGAATATTATGTCATCAAAGTCTTGTTCTAAGTTCATATCATAGCTATCAGGGTAAGTCTCTTTCTTGTTGGATGTGATTGTCCAGGTTCGCATTGCATGAATTTTATATGTCTTGTTCTACTTAAGTAATATGTGTGTATGTTTGTTTCATATACCAGCAATGATAAAGGTAAAGCTAAACTTGTTTAAGTTTCTTCGTTTTTTGGTAAGTAGACTGGAATTATTTAGAGTATGTTAACTGCCATGTTGTTCAGTTTATACTGATATGTTTCTTTTAAGAATTATGTTTTAGATAAAAGTTTCAAATGTAAGTTTTTTTGAAAGTATATGTTTTAAAGCTACAAACCTCTATTTTCAAAAATGGTTTGAAAATATGATTTTTAAAGCACAGATTTCTGCAAGCTCCTATGCGGGCTAAGGTTTTAAAGAATGTTTTCAAAAATAGTTTTACAACTTGTGTATCAGTGAAGCTCCCTACATGAGCTTAAGTAACAAGCTGTGTATCATTGAATGTCTCCACAAGAGCTTAAGTGACAAGTTGTGTATAAGCGAAACTCCCCATACGAGCTTAAGTGATTGTGCTCCTTAGTAAGCCCAACTCTGTGCGAGCTAGTGTGATATGTCTCAAAGTACGTGCTCTTCTGCAAATTCGGTTGGATTATATCCAATAAGACAAAGTGACAAACCAGTCTTGCGACCTAAGGTAGACTCTGGTCGTAAGTGTGAACCGGTCTTGCAAGCTAAGGCAGGCCCTATTCAAAGAAAAAGTTTTTATGAAAAGTACGAGCTAGCTTTGCGATTTTAGGCCAAACCTAAACACGATTTTTAAAGATTTTTTATAAACGAAATAGATCTCACGATTTTAAGGTGATCCCTGCTAAGTATGTTTTAAGAAAAGGCTAATGAGTTTTCGAAATTACTTTCTAAAGTAATGTTTTTTGACACAATATGCGAATTGGGTTTCGCAACCTCACCCGCGAACCCAGCACGCGAAACGTTTTCAAGACTATAGGTTTTTTTTTAAAAATAAACTTTGTTTCTAAAACATATCCTAGCGTTTCTGATTATTTACTAAGTTCATAATAAACTCACCCACTCCTGTCTTACTACTTCTCAAGTAAGTAGGTCTCAGATTAACATTGGCTAGGTCAATGATGTGGCGGGGTGCACCCCTAAGCAGATGTTGGTAAACCTAGGTTAAAGGTGATGGGATTATTATTATGGGATTAGAATTAAATGTTATATTTCTGACTTTATGAATATTACAATATTATTTGAAGTTTAGACTATTTAGTTACGTTTATATTCTCAGTACATTGATTTGTGAACCATATTTAAAATACTTGTTATTTTATAAATAAAGTTGATGTTATCCATGCATGAGAGTACTGTGTTTTATTTACATGATAATTAGATTTAAGATTAAGGTTTACTACATGTAGCGTACCATATTTTCATGTATACCCCTGTTATGATTATTTTATTACATGTGAACCATTAGTAAGATATACGTACCCATATATGCATACGAACCCATGCATGTATGCGGACCCATGATTATATGTGAACCTTATTTCAATATAAAAACCCTTGCATGCTTGTTCCTTATGTTTGCGAAGTTTGTCTATTTGCAAAAGCATGATATATTTGTGAACTGTTCATATTAGCGAACACATTCCTTTGTATGTAATTCCATGACATCTTGTAAATTTTACGAACTTATGCTGATTGTTGCTAAGCGAACTCTTGTATTATGAGATTTCATGCGAAATCTATTAAGTATACGTGCTTATGTATTATGTTGTACTGTGAACTCATATGTTTTCCTGTTATGCAAACTATGTTGTCATTTGAAAAGTTTAAGTTGTGCTACGAACTCTTAAGTATGTTGTTATGAGGCATGCAAATCTGCTTATGTTTGTTTGTGAAACTTGCATGTTTGCTTTCTGTTTTCGCTGTTGTGTTTTAAGTTAGCATAACTTTTTCTAAGACTTAAGTGGTGTATTGAATGTTAGGTTGTGAGTCAACGGAGAGTCACTTTGGTAGTTAATGTGCTCGCCAAATTTGAGCCAAAACTTCTAGGTCGAGTTTGGGGTGTTAAATCTTTCCTTTAAAAATTTCATTCAAAATAATTGGAAACATGGTATGGACATTTATGCTACTATTAAAACCCTTACTTTAGAGTTAAAAAGGTGGAACAAAGAGGTGTATAGGCATATTATTAAAAGAAAACGTCTTCTTGCTTGTTGTATCGAAAAGGTCCAAGCCGTTTTGGACTGCCAGTGTTCGAGTTTTCTGTTGGATCTTGAGCTTGAACTGTGTACAGAGTATAAAAAGATACTTGATGAAAAAGAGTTATTATAGAGACAGAAATCCAGGGTGGAATAGATTCAACAAGGGGATCAAAATATGAATTTTTTTCATAGCAAGACTCTTATAAAGCGAAAATTTAATAAGATTTCAACTTTGAATATGGGTGGTAATTGGTGTTATGATGATGATGAGCTTCAAAGGGATGTTGTCCTCTTCTTTTCCTCACTTTACTCATTGAATGACTAAAGCCATGAGACATTTCCTTTACATGGTTATTTTCCAAGAATTTATCCTACTGCTCTTGATACTTTAGCTATGGAGGTGACTAATGAAGAGATTCAAAGTGTTTTGTTTAGTATAGGACCCTTGAAGGCTCCGGGTCCCAATGGGCTTCATGCCTTATTTTATTAGGATCAATGGGAAATTGTTGGTCCAGATTATATGATTGGGTGCGTAGAGTTTTTTCTAGTCAATCTTTGGATCGTAATATTAATCGAACCCTCTTGGTCATTGTTCCCAAAGTTTGAAACCTTGAAACTATGTCACAGTTTTGACCAATAAGTCTTTGCAATGTCTTATATAAGATTATTACAAAGATTATTGCTAATCGGTTTAACCCAATTTTTCTTCTATTATTGCATAGAATCAAGGGAGCTTTGTGCCAGGGAGACACTTAACTGACAATATTGTTTTTTTTTAGGAAATCATTCATTTGATGCGTATTAAGAAAGGAAAAAGGAGTTAGATGGCTATCAAAGTGGATCTTGAGAAGGCATAAGATCGTCTTCGTTGGAACTTTATCAAAGATACTTTACTTGATATAGGTATTCCCTCAACTTTATCCTGAGTTATTATGGCATGCATTTCTAGTACCTCTATATAGATTATTTGGAATGACAATCTATTGGATGAATTCCTACCGAGGAAAGGTATTCGAAAAGGGTGCCCTCTCTTGCCTTACCTTTTTGTGCTTTGTATGGAAAGGCTCAAGCAACTTATCTATAAAGGTATTGATGATAGAACTTGGAAACCCATTTCACTAGTGAGGAATGGCCCAAATATATCGCATCTCTTCTTCGCTAACGTTCGGATGTAGCTCAGGCAAGAATGATCAAGGATGTATTGAATATATTTAGGAATGCTTTAGAGCATAAAGTCAATACCCATAAAACTGATGTGTTTTTCTCTAAAAATACTGAACCTAGAGTTGTTGTCGAGATTTATAGTGTGCTTGGATTTAATGAGAATGATTATTTGGGGTCCTGTTTAGGCATACCTTTGTTGAATCGACGGGTGACAATGACCACTTTCAAGTTTGTCATTAAGAAGATTCGAAAAAAGCTGGATAATTGGGATGTTAATCTTCTTTCTTTGGCAGAACGTGTGACTCTTGCTCAGTTGGTCCTTTTATCTATTCCTAACTATTTTATGCAAACTATTAGAATTCATGTTAATGTTTGCGCTAAAATTGAGAAGCTTACTCGAGGTTTTATTTAAGGAAAATCTGCATCTAGTCATAAGCCAGCCTTAGTAAAGTGGATTGATTGCTGTCAACCCCTCTCCAATGGGGAACTAGGTCTTCAACATCTCAAGGAACAAAATGAGGCATTTTTGCTTAAATTGGGCTACCATTTTCTTACTAATAAGAATACTTTATGATTTCCCAGCGGATATTTCAAGAGGTTAGTGTTCATTTGTTTGGAGATCTCTTGCTAAGGTTTGGCCACTTGTTCATCAAAGCCTTTCTTGCTCAGTGGGTGATGGAAATCTAGTCAAACTCTGGACAAATTCTTGGATTATAGAGCTTGGTCCATTAATTAATTTTTGTATTAACACTAAGCAGATTAATGATTCTATTACTCCCAGGGAGTTGACGACTGCTAGCAGTAATTGGAATTGGAACTATCTGTGTCATAATTTGAATAATGATATCATTTCTTATATTACAGGCATTTTGGCACTGAATCCTTTAGTTGGGTGTGATACTCTTATTTCCAAGTGGTGTACTAATGGTATTTTTATTGTTAAATTAGCTTACAGTACTCTTATGAAAGATTCCCTACAACCAACGAACAATAATTGGAAGCTTGCATGGCATTTTTCTAGTCCTCAGCATGTTCGACATTTTCTTTGGTTGATTTTTAAAAAACGTTTACTTACCAATGTTGTACGTTGCAAAAGAGGTATGATTGACAATCTTTCTTGCAAATTATGTAGCGATGATGAAGAATTCACTTTACATGTACTTTGAGATTTTGTAAGCCACGAGAAGTGTAGGAGTAGCTTGTTCTTTTGAGGGTAAGGAATAGTTTTTTCTCATGTATATTGTTGCCTTGGCTGTCTGGAAACTTGATGAATAAATGTCACATAGTTCTTAAGGAAGTTGATTGGCAAACCTTGTTTGGTATTATTTGCTGGAAGTTTTGGAAACGAAGGAATATTTGTGTGTTCCAAAGAGAGCAATTCAATACTATCTACATTCTTCAGTCCTCGTGGTGTTGGGCAAAAGCCATTAAAGATATGTTAGGTAGTTTAGATGGGAACCTTAGTACGCAAGATCAATGTCGAACTTGGTTTCCTAAATCTATAGGTTTCATTCAGTTGAACACAGATGGGGTACGAAATCCATGCTCGGGCTTAGCTTCCTCGACAACAGTGGCTAGAGATGACCATGGTAGGTGGATTTGTGGGATTGGAAGAAATATTGACAGATGTAGTGTTGAATAAGCAGGGTTATGGGTGATTGATGATGGCCTCCAATTGGCTTGATCTGCTAAATGGACTAATATAATTGTTAAAACTGATTATGCTCTAGCTATTGAAGCCCTTAATGGAAGGCTCCAAGGACAGATGAATAGGGATTTGGTTTTGAGAATTCAAGAACTTTGTAAAAGAGATTAGAGGGTGAGAATTCAACAAGTCTAAAGGGAGACAAATATTGTTGCTCACACTCTAATTGGGTTGATGAAAGGCTTCCGTTATGGCTACCTTCAGGAATTGCTTATCAAATAAGGAATGATGGTCAAATTTTAATTTATAATTCTAAAGTTTATTTGTAATTGATTGATGGGTGTTTTCCCAAAACTAACTAAAAATACGACAAATGTAAGTGCACCTATCGATAAATAGTATAGCTACGGTGAGTAAAGATATTGTGTCCACAAGGACTAAAAGTATTACTAATTACCGTTTTCCTATTATTTAGCTGACAAATTGGAGTGATTGATTTAAACTAACATTTACTAAATTAATCTAACTAAAGAACTCAATAGAGAATAAATCAGGAAAATAATTGAATAATAACCATTGAGAGAAAAAATACCTAGGAAAGAATCTGCCTAAACTTTATTTATTATTATGAATCTGATTTAAACGATTTATTCACTTGGTATCTTGATCCGTAGAAATCCCTAAATTATGCTAATATCTCTTTCGAGAGTAAGAGCAACTAACTCTAGGTTGGTTAATTAAAGTTTCTTTCTAATTAAAACCCTATTGTCGCATTACTCGATCTATGGATTCCCTTATTAGATTTATGTCATCCTATTTCTAGGATTACATGCAACTCCACTCAATTATGCTAGATCTACTCTTGAACAGAGACTTTTCTTTCTCTGATTTAAGCACATTAAACATGAATTAATATCTTGGAAATATTAAAATAAGAGATAAGCAAACATAATTGAGAACAAGAATAAAATATTTATCACACAAGACAGAAATCAAATAATATAATTCATCATAGGGTTCATCTTCCTAGGTATTTAGGGAATTAGTTCATAATTGTGAATAAAAACATCTCAAAGTCAGAATAACCACAAGAAATAAAAAAAC
>CM025150.1:12484481-12497471 GCA_013467495.1 Gossypium gossypioides
GTTTTGCACAAAAAGTGAAAATCTGCTCGACCAATACCTTGAGAAGCTTGAAACGTTGAGGCAATTCTTGTACCAAGCGACCTAAGAATATGGCCGGTTATTTTTTTTCCAGCCAAGGAACAATCCAATAATAATTATTAGACATATTTTATAAATAATTTTAATCCAACACAAATTGGGTTAAAATTAATTACAAGCCTGATGAAGAGAAAATGACCCAATTGTGCTAAGAGAAGAGAACTGGTCCACCAAGGAATTAGGAAGCCCAAAACCATCCATATAGCTGACCCAATTAGTTATCTTAGCTGATTTTTATCATTGCAAATCAGCCCTTGAACTTGCCTTTAATTCCATTTAAATCCCTCCTTTTTTTTATGCCTTCTATTTTTAGCCACAAACTAAAAATAGCAAGTTTGAATCAATCAAACCTACCACCTAGCATGGCTGGCCATAGGAAGGGGGATTGGCTGCTATTTTTAGCTAATTTTAGTAGCTATCTACACCTATAAATACCCCTTTAACTTCCTCAAAAAAGATCCCTTACTACACACATTTCTCTCTTGCACATTTTCTCTCTTTCTTTCTTTTAGTTGTCTTTCAATTCTCTTCTTCCCTTGCCAATTTCTCCTCTTGAAAAAGAGTTTGCACACCTCTTGGAGTAGCAGCAATTGAGTGTTCGTGAAGGCCTTGGATTAGCTGAATGAGCAAAGAAGAGAGAAACGCACTAGTCTAACTTCGGAAAACCACCGAGATTTGTTTTTCTAGTTCCCTTCTCCTAGTCTTTCTTTTTAGTTTTGTTTTGATCGTGAACATGAATATTTGTGTTGTTGTTATTCAATTACTTAAAATGACTTAAATTCTTTGCGTGTTAGATTAATTGCATTATGTTTGCTTAGATTATTAAAAATGTGTTTGTGTTGTCATTAGGTCTCAGTAAATTATTCAATTAAATAAAATCATGCTTATGTTATACTTGCACTTTAATTGTAAGGTAACAATTGAATTAATTATTTAAACGGATTGAAATTATAATTAATGGACACAATATTTAATTAGTGCATGTTTAATCTTCTAACGTAGTTGAGGGTTAAATTAGCAATGGTATTAAACAATACATTAGCCTTGCATAACTTGCAAGATTATTGTGATTAAATTGTTTCAATATAGACATATATTGTTACTTCACTTAATCTTTTACTTGCATATTAAAATACGATTAACCGTTTGAACTGAGATAAAGATATGATCAAGAGGTGATTGGGTTTTAGTTGGTAAGTATGTGCATGAGTTAGCAAGTTACGGAGTTGCCGTGAGATTATTCGTAGCAACATGAACACAACTTTAATTATTCTAAGTTAAAGAATAAAATTGATCTAACACATTTATATCATATTGATTAAATTCATCTTTTAGAAATAGTGCATTGAAATATTTATACTTTTTATTTTTCTTAGTTAAATTCTTAGTTAATTTTTAGTTTTTACAACACCTCTTCAAATTTTTCATCACCAAATTGTTTAAATTTGCATTTCATAAATATTTTCTTACACAGTCCCTGTGGGTACGATAATTTGACATTACTTGTCACTTTATACTTGTTACGATTGTGTACACTTACACATTTCCATCGTTTCAATAATAACTCATTTTCATAGGATAATTACCCTTTAGATTGACAATAAAATTTAAAAAATTCCACAAACGAGTTTCAAAAGAGGTCAAATACGGTTCAATTGTAATAAAAACTAAAAAGTAATTAAAAATAAACGTGGCAGTTTTTGAAACCCACATGCGGAGTTTTCAAATTCCACCGTTGAAATATCTAATAATAATAACTACTATAATAATCTATTTTCATATATAATACTTTTTGAAATAAATGCTTAAGTTCTTTTTTTCAAATTATTAAATTATATAATTATAAGAAGGGACTAACTTACATTAGGATCATCCTAAAAATTATGATTTTTACGCATCAATAAAATAAAGTTATTTCATTAATATTTAAGCACATACAAATTTTATCATACTCTCAATTCTATACAATCATTACCTTAACTCAAAATTTTTTACCATCTACCCCAACTCCATTTGCCATTTATTTATTACAGAGATTGTAGAATTAAAAAAATTTGGAACATTTAGGGTTTATTGGAAAAATCATCACAAGTCAAATTTGAATTAAAAAAAGGTACAATCCTATTTTTATACTATTGATCTATAGCTTTAATCTCTTTTCTCTGATATGATGTTCTTGATATATGATTTATACACTGAAACATTAAAGCAATCAACACATTTTCTTTTAGGTTTGAATTGGGAGAAATTGCAAATTCTCATTGCATTTACTCGATCAGAGAATAATTTTAACTGATTTGGTTGGGTTTCAACAAATTTTTGTATGTTTTCTATTAAACCTCTATAAATTTTCTTTTTCTATGAATTATATAATGGTTTTAAATGAAATTGGGGTTCTATTACTCATACTATTTGAATTATTACATTATTATGTAAGATACATCTGTTGGGTTAAAGGATTTATTTACTAGTGAGAGTAGTATTTTAGTCCTCTCATTACTTTGAAGACATGGTGATTTATGGATTGTTAATTTTCTATTCATTCTTTCTCGATGAATTTTTTTGAACAATATTTTTATTGAAGTATTTTAATAAATTCTTATTTTCCATCACCTTCGCAGTAATCGTAATGTAGTTTAATTAAATTACTAATTAGACCTATTAGCGTAGAAATTAGGATTAGTTTAGTCTCGTCTCCCTTAGGTACGATCCTCGGAGTACTTCCATACTTAGTTGTAAACTTAACCACCTACTGACGTATTAACGACTAGAGTGTGAATACTGCTACAAGAGATATGAAACTGAGGTGATGTCCGCAAGTATACGGGTCGGGTTGTAATATTAATTTGTTTACAATGAAACACTTAGTAAGTATTTTGAGGATCGTACCCTAGGTATTACAGTTCGGGGAAAATTGCTATTAAACCAATTAGCAAAAATAACTAAGAATATACTTGAGTAACAAATTACTAGCGTTAATCTAGAAGCAGAATGAATAATAGTAATAATAAACTAAATGAATTGAACTAAACCTAAATCTACTCCTAAGTTCATGTATCGTCTTCTCCTATCCCTTATTTCGACTATGTGAGTCCCTTTAGCCTAAATCTAATTGTTTTACCTGATTAATTATTGATGTAGGGTTCTAAATAGTTGGTTACTAATTATCCTAGTAGGGCTTCTCAGCCTTTTACTAACCTAACTAGTAGGCAAGAACTATTCATCTCTCGATGGTACAGTTCCAGACCGGGGCAAGGTAAAGTGTTCATGGATAGGAAATAGTTATTTCAGGTTAATGCTCATCTATATGACTACCTAGGGTCATCAAGCCTAGGTTTAAGTTCTTCCTTCCCTGACCAATGATCTGCTAAGTGATGCTTGGTAGACTATACCGATTTCTGGTTCATATCTACCTAAACGACTTCCTAGGGTCGTTAATCCTAGGGTTTAATTGCACTCAACCAGATCCAACCAATCCAAATTAAACTCTACCTTTCAATCAATTAATTAGATTAATACAGTTGAAACATGAGAAATATGTAGAAAGTAGAAATTGATTCTAATCTTTACACAAACATTCAATTAACAATGTCAAAGAAAGAAATATAAAGAAAAGAATAAAGGAAAGAAATTATCATGGATTTCATCAATGTAAGAGTGCGGCTCCGAAGCAATCTTCGCTCGCAATCGTCTAAGGTTGGAATAATTTTTGTCTCCCTAAAATTATGTGTTTAATCCGGTTACAATGACCTATATATAGGCTAAACTCAAAATATCAAAGTTCCTAGGAAAAATACTCCTAATTGCCCTAAAAAACGTAATTGTCACGTGAATGGTTTTTTGGGCTGCACAAAAGCTGTGTTGCAACACAAGTCTGCGATTTTGCAACATAGGTCGATATCGTGACATAGCAGGGGACTTGTCATGACATAACAGATAGTTTCACTGCAGGACTTGTTTTTGCTTCTGCCTTCGGTGTTACGACATTAGTGTCTTAGTTTCGCAACATAGGCACCAGTTTCAGCCTGAATATGCATCTTTAGCTCTCGATTTATCCTAAAAGACCATGTAACCTAATTTAGATATCTAAGATGTAATAAAAAATACTAAAAAACATAAAACACTACTTCAAGCATGAAAACATAGATATATACTAAGATGATTTGCTTTACTATTAAATAAGCCACAATTATGTGTAAAAAGGGATCTAAATAATAGTGCAATTTGTGGCAGATCACTCCCCCACACTTAACTTGTTGCTTGTCCTTAAGCAACTAAAACACGTACATGGGAAAAAAGAGAAAAAAATAAAAAAATAAAAATGAAAATGACTTTTGGTGCACTAATGACTGAGTTTTTTTCTCATTTTTGTGACTTTTTTTTGTCACTTGACTTTTACTCTTTTCTCAGTCACAATGTTTTTGTGTCTATTCTATACTATTTCTTCTCATTTTTACTTTGAATTTTTCTGGATTTTTCTTTTTCATACATTTATTTCCAGACCTATAATTATTATATCACATTGTTTCTTCCTTTTTCGTTTTAATCTTTTGAAACCACCGTGGTGTATCTACCTAAACCCTCAATGTCTATGGCCTGACATCTATTTCGTAATGTATTCAAGGATCAATGATAGGGAAGAGTTTAAGTTTTCAATTTATGTTTGGCTTTTGGGTTTCATTTTCACCGGTTCATCGAAAAGGAGTTATCATACTCAAATAAGAAAACTAGGGATTCATAGCATTAAGGTATGGTCATTTGAAAACTAATTATTCAAAAAATACCTTAGGTCATCCCTAAGCATCCCATTATACACAATTTCTTTCATGTTTTGAATTAAACTGGATGAATAATAATCAATTCAAGCATTCATGTCTCTACGACTATCTATAAGACTTGTATCTCATATGGCATCATCAAATATTCTTACCTAGGTACTTCTAATCTATTATGAAATTTAACTAAGTAACCTAATCAATTCCCTTAAAAATAATCATATTATCTCATATCAATAAAAAATTTCATGCTTGACAAAAATCATTACATGCTTTATTATTTTCAACCACTATTCATAGTATTAATATAATCCGAGCACTGTGCAACAAAAACAATGATTTTTTTTGTAAATAAATAATCAACTAAGACAAAGTAAACACACAAACTAATCCTATGTAATTCCCCCTATACTTTAGAGCATACATTATCCTTGATGTAAAGAAACAATTAGCATAAAAAAAAAAAGAAACTTCCCTGAAGGGTCGATTTCTTATTTCTGTGATAGTCTCGGACTTTGTGTGTTCCAAGTGGGCGAAAAAGTACTGATAAAAATACTACAACAAGAAATATGAAATATAATGTAAAGAAAATAAAAATAAAAGTGGGAAGAAGAAAAAGAATAAATGTTGATAAAGAATAACTTGGTCCCTTAATATTGCGATGTGGCGTTCTTTCTTGGGTGTCGCGACATTAGGGTGTGATGTCACGACATCGAGCCCAATATATGGCTTTTTTGATTTTTCATTTTTGTCACTTCATGGTATCTATACCTACTGTGGAAAAGCAACTAAACACAAATAAAATTAATACTAAAAGAATAGAAATAAAATAAATGGAAAATAACAAAACAAAATGTAATTTGAGAATAGAAGTTCTTTAAAAACTGAGACGATCCGGGTATATTCAGTTCATTAACATAGTCCTCGATTCCAAATTCTTACTGATTTCAATCATTTAAGTCCAGATGATTATTGAGAATACAGTGGTCATCATGGTCAGAGTTGAGGACATCATGTACGACCTCCTCCTATGGAGGTAATGCCTATGATATCTCTTGGAGCATTGCCATCATTTGTGTCATCTTATTTAACATGTTTGATAATATGTTGGATGTTTCATTGTTAGCTCGGTAGATTTGATCACACTTAGATGGATGTTTATTCGACTTACATAAGGGTACCTCTAGATACGTGCTTTTATCTTCGTGGTCATTGACCGCCTCCCAACGTACTAACGTTATAAGTGAAAATACTGCTACAAAAGATAGGAAATTAGGCTGTTTCTCCAAGTATACGGGTCAGGCTGTAATATAGTTACAACAAAATAGGTAAGTACTCCGAGGGTCGTACCCCAGGGATTGTAGTTTGGGGAAAACTGCTATTAAGCTAATTACCTAAAATAACTACTAGAATACTTGAGTCACGAATTAGTAGTGTTAATCTGGAAGTAAGATGATAATAATAGTAATAATAAACTAAATGAATTGAACTAAACCTAAATTTACTCCTAAGCTCATGTATCAGCTTCTCCTATCCCTTGTTTCGACTATGCGAGTTCCTTTAGCCTAGATCCAATTGTTTTACTTGATTAATTATTGACGTAAGGTTCTAAATAATTGGCTACTAATTATCCTAGTAGGGCTTTTCAGCCTTCTACTAACCTAACTAGTCAGCAAGAACTACTCATCTCTCGATGACATAGTTCAGATCAGGGCAGGGTAAAGTGTTCATGGATAGGGAATAGTGATTTCGGGTTAATTCCCATCTATATGACTTTTTAGGGCCGTAAAGCTTAGGGTTTGAATTCTTCCTTCCCTAACCACTGATCTGCTGAGTAATGCGTGGAATTCAATACCGATTTTGGGTTCATTCCTACCTAAATGAATTCCTAGGGTTTAATTACACTCAACCAGATCCAACCAATCCATTTTAAACTCTACCTTTCAATCAATTAATTTGGTTAAGATAGTTGAAACACATGAAATATGTATAAAGCATAAATTGATTCTAATCTTTACACAAAAATTCAATTAACAATGTTAAAGAAAAAGATATAAATAATAGAATAAAGGAAAGAGATGATAATGGATTTATCGATGAAAGCGTATCTCCAGAACAATCTCCGCTTGCGAAAGTGTCACTTCAGAATAGGATCTTCTGATTACAAGAACATAATGTAAACTAAGTAAAAAGTAAGAACCAAATAAAAACCTTATAATGATTTTTGTCTCCCTAAAATTTTGTATTTAATCTGATTACAGTGGCCTTTATATAGGCTAAATTTGGAGTATTAAAGTGCCTAAACTATCCTTGAAGTACTTAGAGTTCGACTAGTAAAAATACTCCTAATTTCCCTAAAAACATAGCTGTCACGTGCTGGGATTTTTCAGCTGAATAGAAGCCGTGTTGAAACATAGGATTGCGGTGTTGTAACATAGATCAGCATCGCGACACAGCAGGGGGCTTGTCGCGACACAACAAATAGTTTCATTCTAGGACTTGTTTTTGCTTCTATCTTCGGTGTTGCGACATCTGTGTCTTGGTGTTGTGGCATAGGCAGCAGTTTCGGTCTAAATATGCATCTTTAGCTCTCGATTTGTCTAATAAGACCATGTAACTTTAGTTAAGTATCTAAGGTATAATAAAAATGACTGAAAAACACCAATTATGACTTAAAGCATGAAAACATAAATATATACTAAGATGTTTTATTTAACTATTAAACAAGCTAAAAGTTACGTGTAAAAAAGGATTAAAATATAGTGTAATTCGTGGCAGATCAAACTCCCCCACACTTAACTTGTTGCTTATCCTGAAGCAACCAAAACACATATATAGGAAAAGAGAACAAAGAAAAAAAATTAATATGAAAATGACTTGATTTCTTTCTTTAAACAAGCAAGAGTTAGTGAAGATGAATGTAAATAAGAAGCTAGATCGTGGTAGAACACCACTCCCACACTTGAACTCCCCCCACACTTAACTTTTTACTTGCCCTCAAGCAAACCAAGTCTAGAAACATATCATGCAATAAGTAGACATCCCTTGAATTTTTTTACCACTACAAACAGAATTGCCAAATATTAATGGTATAACAATTCTTATCGAACATACAACTTAATATTTATAGTTCGATGCCTTGAATTTTTTTAAAAATAAATTAGGATTAGTTTACAAAGTTACATTACTAACAAATTAAAAGTAATTCCCATGACCAAATGTTTAACAATATCACCATTAACATAAATCAAACATATATGTAGCAGACACAAGCATGTGAACAAAAAGTTCATTAAGTATAATTGTTAGAAATTCCAGAAGATTATGCATAGAGAACACTTAAGTCACATTGGTCTTTTAGGCTTGTAACGTTCTGAGTCTTAGGACGATACGAGTTCAAAGAAAGGTATGGCTCAAAACGGTTCAAACACTAAAAATAGTTAGGCACATGACATTGTTCCCTCTCATTTATCTCCTTCTCTCACCTTCTTTATCTCTCCATGTAGGAAGATACAATACAATACTAGCAATTATGGTTAGCTTAACGAGTTTTGGTGTACTGATGACTGAGTTTTTTCTCACTTTTGTGACTTTTTGTTTTGTCACTTGAATTTTTACTTTTTTTCTCACTCACAATGCTTTTTTTCCGTTCTATACTTTTTCTTCTCATTTTTACTTTTGAATTTTTTATGGAATTTTTTTTTTGCACATTTTTCCTGACCTATAATTATTGTATCACATTATTTCTTCCTTTTTTGTTCTAATCTTTTTAAACCACAATGGTGTTTCTATCTAAACCCTCAATATCTATAGTCCAACGTCTATTTCATAATGTATTAAAGGACCACGGATAGGGAAGAGTTCAAGGTTTCAATTTATGTTTGGCTTTTGGGCTTCATTTTCGTTGGTTCATCAAAAACGAGTTTTCAAGATAAAAAAGGGAGATTAGGGATTCATAACATTAAGGTATGGTCATTTGAGTACTGGTTATTCAAATATTTCCTTAGGTTATCCCTAAGCATCCCACTATACACAATGTCTCTCATGCTTCGACTTAAACCAAATGAATAATAATCAATTCAAGCATTCATGTCTCTACGACTATCTATAAGACTTATATCTCATATGGCATCATCAAACATTCTTACCTAGGTACTTCTAATATATTATGCAATTTAATTAAATAACCTAATCAATTTCCTTTAAAAGTAATCAAATTATCTCATATCAATTAAAAATTTCACGCTTGACAAAAATCATTACATGCTTTATTATTTTCAACAACTATTCACTGTATTAATATAATCCAAGTACCATGCAACAAAAACAATAATTTTTTTGTTAAAAAAATCGACTAAAACAATGTAAACACACAAAAGAAAACACACAAACTAATCTTATGTAATTCCCCCATGCTTTAGATAAAAAATTATCCCTGATGTAAAGAAAACATAAGCATAAACAAAGAAACTTCCTTGAAGGGTCGATTCCATGTTTTCGTGATAGTCTCAGACTCTGTGTGTTTCAAGCGGGTAGAAAAGTACCTAAAAAAATAATATGATAAGAAATATGAAATATAATGTAAAGAAAATAAAAAAAAATGAGAAGAAAAAAATAAGTGTTGATAATGGATAACAGATTGTCTAAATAAAAGAATTCAGATGAACTTGGCCCTTCAATGTTGCGATGTGGTGTTCTATCTTGGATGTCGCGACATTAGGGTGCGATGTTGCGACATTGAGCCCAGTTTCTGGCATTTTTGACTTTTTGGTTCTGCCACTCGATGGTATCACACATGCTGTGGAAAAACAACTAAACAAAAATAATATTAATACTAAAATAATCGAAATAAAATAAATGGAAAAGAATAAAGTAAAATGTAAAACAGAGAATAGAAGTTATTTAAAAATCAGGACGATCCGTGTCACCACCATAGAAGAACTTCTAGCCAATTCTTGAAACTTTGATTCGTCGTTTGTTCCTCTGTCGATGTATATGAACCAACCTCTCCGATCGATTCCATTTATATTGCCAATTTTTTAACGTCACAACATCCAAATTACGGGCCATTTAGTACCAAATTTGAGCCAACTCGAAATTATTTTCCAGGGAATTATTGCCTCGAGCTTTCTCCCTTCCATGTCGTATGAAGTTTTGGTCACTCGGGTTTTGTTGCCCTTGTCGAATGAGAATGAATCAAGCTTATCGACCTTTTCAACTGGAAAATTCTCTACTATGGTCAGAAACTGTATTAGCTCTTCTACACTTTCATTCAAGATCAATTTAAGCTCCATGTTAGTGGTTACTTCTAATTTTACGTCAGCGACTACATCTACTGTTATGTTTGTTTCTACGTTAATTTGGATCAGAGACACCTTTGGGTATATTCAATTCATTAACATAGTCCTCGATTCCAAATTCTTGATGATTTCCATCACCTAAGTCCGAACGATTGTTGAGAATACAATAGTCATCATGGTCAAAGTTGAGAACATCATGTGCGACCTCTTCCCATGGAGGTAATGCCTTTGATAATAAGTTGGATGTTTCGTTGTTAGCTCGGTAGATTTGATCACACTCAGATGGATATTTATTCGGCTCATGTAAGGGTTCGTCCGGATACTTGATTTTATCTTCGTGGTCATAACTCCCATACGTTTTGTAAGGTAGCTTTCCCAGATGTTTGGGCATATTGTATTCGTTATTATCACTTCACTAGTTTTTCGAAGCTCCGTTCAACCAAATGTGTCCTCCATTATTATGTCAATCGTCATACCCAAAAGACAACTTATCTTACTCAGACCAACTATCATCATCATCAAATTTATCCATGTGTGTGTCTATGTTCTGGGCTGAAGGTTTGTCGTGCTCAATTGTTTCATATGATGACATCTCTTGTAAATTGCAAAGAAACTTTTTTGGGTATTCGGGTCTACTAGTATTTTTATCATCTAACTCATATAGAGGTTCATATACATACCCTTCTTTTCCATATTCACTATCCGAACTCCATTGGCCCATCGAATCTCCATCTAACCAACTTGATGTTACATCATCGTGTAAATTATCCCACGTCTTGCCTTCATACCAACTGTAATCATCATTAATTGCACTCATGATTAAATTTCTTAATCAACAAGGAAAATAATGAAATAATAAAAATAATGAAAACGACAGTAAAACCAGAATGATAAATAAAATTAGAATACTATCTAATTTATTCGTCTTTTGACTAATATTATTTTCAAAGTAATTGATTCAATAATAATTATCACTGTTGCAATCCCTGGCAGCGACGCCAATAACTTGACCGCCTCCTGACATACTAACGTTAGAAGTGAAAACACTGCTACAAAAGATAGGAAATTAGGCAGTTTCTGCAAGTATACGGGTCATGTTGTAATATAGTTTGTTTACAACGAAACACTTAGTAAGTATTCTGAGGGTCGTACCCAGGGTTGCAGTTTAGGGAAAAGTGTTTTTAAGCCATTTACCAAAAATAACTATTAGTCTACTTGAGTCATGAATTAGTAGTGTTAATTCGGAAGACAAATGATAATAATAGTAATAATAAACTAAATGAATTGAATTAAACCTAAATCTACTCCTAACTTCATGTATCGGCTTCTCCTATCCCTTGTGTCAACTATGTAAGTTCCATTAACCTTGATCCAATTGTTTTACCTTATTAATTGTTGATGTAGGGTTCTAAATAATTGGCCACTAATTATGCTAGTAGGGCTTCTCAACCTTCTACTAACATAAATAGTCGGCAAGAACTATTCATGTCTCGATGACACATATCAGATTGGGGCAGGGTAAGATTTTCACGGATAGCGAGTCCGATTTTGGGTTAATTCCCACGTATATGACTTCCTAGGGTCGTAAATCTGAGGGTTTAAGTTTTTCCTTCCCTAACCACTGATCTTGTAAGTGCTGCTTGGTAGATTATACCGATTTTGATTTCATATTTACCTAAATAACTTCCTAGGGTCGTCAATCTTAGGGTTTAATTGCACTCAACCGGATCCAAATTAAACTCTACCTTTCAATAAATTAATTAGATTAATACAGTTGAAACATGCGAAATATGTATAAACCAGAAATTGATTCTAATCTTCATATAAACATTCAATTAACAATATTCAAGAAAGAAATATAAAGAATAGAATAAAGGAAAGAAATGATCATGGATTTCATCAATGTAAAAGTACGGCTCCGAAGCAATCTTTGCTCGCAATTGTTTAACGTCAGAATAGGATCTTCCAATTACTTGAACATAAAATAAACTAAGTAAAAAGTAATAACGAAATAAAAACCTAACAACAAATTTTCTTTTCTTAAAATTGTGTGTTTAATCTGATTACAATGGCCTTTATTTAGGCTAAACTCAGAATATTAAATTGGACTACCTTGGCGGATACTCATAAACCCATGCAACCTTTCAACATACTTAGCAGTTTGGGATTTCAGTATGGAAACTCACTTAATACTAATTCGCCTTGTTTGCTTAGCTTTTTTGGACACCAGAGCTTCCGTTCTCCCAACTGTAACAACCTATTTTTCAGTGGTGACGGAACAGTGGTTTTGGGACCACAAATTCTTTGGTGTCGGCCTGTAAATATCATTTATAGAATATTTATGGAGTCATTAGAGTCGTACTAAAATTTGGTTAAGAAATTTTAACGTCTAGATAACTAATTAAAGAAAAATGATTAAATTGTAAAAGTTGCAAAACTTAGCAATTATTGTAATTAGGTGACTTAATAGATTAATTAATAAAGGAGGGATGGTTTATAAGGTAATTAGACCTTGTTGATAGATAGTGGATGGTTATAGTGTTAAAATTAAAAGATCTTCTTTATTTTTCTTCATTGTTGGCCGAAACCTCCATTTTCAAGAGCTTAAAGGTTCAGTGGCTGTTAGGGAGAACATGTGAGTGAAATTGATACTTGTTTCTTGTAATTTATATGTTTTTGATATCGTTACAACTAGATCCAACTAACTCGTACCTCCGTTTTTGAATCTATTAAAAATTTTAGAAGTTTCCATTGATTAATCTTGGTTGTTTTTTATGATAATTATGTGTTTGAAGCTTTGATTGTGGTATTTGGTTGTTTTGTGAAGTAATTTTTAT
>CM025150.1:12639011-12661847 GCA_013467495.1 Gossypium gossypioides
TTAGTATAATATATTTAGCATTTATTAGTATAGTTTATTTGACCTACTAATTTAGCCTATAAATAAGTTCTTTTGCAACCTTAGAAACACACACCCATTAAAGATTAGAACTCATAACACATTTAGAGAATTTTTGTTTATGTTTTGAGGGTTCTTTGTTTTTAGGTTTTTCGGGGTTTAGTTTTTTTATCTCCATCTTTTGTACTCTTCGTTCTTTTGCTATTATAGTAAAATTGTCTTTGTCCGTGATTTTTTTATCCTATTTGGAGGGGTTTTTCCACGTTAAATTTGTGTGTTCAATTTCTCAATTTATTCCGCTATTTTTTGTTACTTGTTGCTTAATCGGGCCGATCCTAACAAAATCAAAGGAACATTTAAAGGTTGATTTGTTCACTAAGTCTTCATGCTTTATAGTAGCTTCATTGCACAACATACCTGAGTTGTGTGAAGTAAAAGGTCATGGTTTGTGGGTATTCTTTTTCTTAGAGCTTAGACAACCCGCTAATGGCTTCAATTAGTTGCTGAAGATCAATGAATGTGGCTTTGAAAGAGTCTATTAAGGTATAATCAAGCCCATTGACATAATGATTTTAATTTCCTCCTGTTTATGCCTTAACAAGCTATGCCATATGTTTTATTAATTAATTAAGAAGAATTATAAATATGATGAGGTGATGGGGGTGTTGAAGGGCTAAAGATAGAGTTATGTGAGGTAGTGAATGGTAGAAAAGGTGAGAGGTGGTGGATAGTGGTTTAAGTAGTGTAAAGAAGAAAACGAGGAAAGAAAGAGAAAAGCGTAACACCCTTTCCTTGATCATCAATCATCAGGATAAGAGATGCAACATTAGCATTTTCTTAGCATTTACAAAATTTATTTTTACAAAAATCAACATTTGTTTGCTTTATAAAATTTCATAACTTAAAATTTAACCTTTAAATATTTTTCTTAAAAAGACTAGAGAAAATATAAAACAATTTCAGCTTAACACACAAATTGATTCAAATAAGAAAATTTTTAAATCCAAATTCAAAATCAACCTTCAAATTTCACATCTTGTCACATCCCAAAAATTGGGTTAATAGAAATTGGGGTTAGTAAACTAAGAGTGGTCACATCTTGTTTTTGAATTAAGATTGCAAGAATTGTGTCAAGTAAATTAATTTAGTTTAGTGAATAAGAGTTCTATTTATGTGCCTAAGGTATTGTGTTCAAATCCTTTCTTTTGAATTTTTGTTATTTTTTGTTCCAACCATTAACTTTGAATATCTAGCTTATTAATTATTTTTGCTCAACTATTAATAAGAATGAGTTTGTTGGTTTAGTGGTAAGACTTTAACTTACCCAGAGGTCCCATGTTTGAATCCTGTGTGTGCAAAGTGAAAATATTTTGCTATTCTCTGTCTATGTCGCCATGTGATCAGAATTTGAGTTAAATTCAAATTCTGAAAAATCTGATAGGTTAAGATTTAGTGGGATTTTATTTTTAATTATTTTTTTAAAATTTCCCAAAAAGAAAATTTCTCCCACGTTCCTCTCCCTCTCACTCTCCCTTAACCCATAAATTTTCATTATTTCCTTTTTGTTACAGAAAAGTTTCTTCCTTAACGTTTTCTTCTCTAACTTTTCTATTTTCCTGTGACTCTTTCGAATTTTCTTAAAATAATTCCTTATTTTTAATTCCTTGTCGTTTTCACATCTGTTTTGCAGTGGTTTTGTCTTGTGCATTTTTAGTTTTTTATTTTGCTAATTGGGAGAGTGTAATTTAGAATTCCAAAGGGTGTGGTAAGTTTTTGTATTATTACAATACCGTTTTATGTTAAGAAAGATGTGTTTGGAAGATGTTATTTGAGAGATTTTGTTATGATGGCTTTATTTTTGTGATTTTGCTAGGGGAGAATCGCATGACAAATACTCCTCTGGCGATTTGAAATTTTTCGGGAATTGATTTAGCAAGGGGTAAGTAATTGAATACTGCTTTTGAGGGTTGTTTTTGGTGGTTAGGACCGAATGCCCTACTATTTTTGGCTGAAATTTTAGGAAGTAAGGGTCACTTTCTTGTTAATCGGTGCTCATTTTTGTCACTAATCTGTACGTTGGGTGTCGTTTAGGTATTGGTTTTGTTGTTGTTACGTTGGCATCGAAAAATTACCAGATGTGTACCTTTTGTCCTAAAAATTAGCAAACGATGCAAAGCCAAAAAATTCACTGTCAATGCCATACAGTTGGGTGTCAGGCCATGTGGGCCACACGGGCGTGTGGGCCCATTTGCTATATTTTTTAGTTAGGGTCCTGTTTTGAAGTGATTTTTGAGGTCAGTGATTTTATAGGTTTGATAAGTGATATGTATGATGTCTTTTAAATGAAAATTATTTTTCTGATATGATTGCATAAATTCTGGAGGTATGTTGCCTTATATAATGTGGTTTTGATATGTAAATTAATGAGCACCATTAGCATGTTTTTTATTAGCCAAGTGTATACGATTATTGATAAGTTATGTTTTGTTCCAATTCTTATGGCATGAGACATTGTGGCTATTCTGATTAAATTGATTTGTTATTATTGAATTCAGACATATCTATTCTGCAAAGCATGAAATTCCATGCCTACTGATTCTGTTAAATATATGATTGCATGTTCAACATGCTTACCGTTCTAATTTTGAATTTGCATGCCATGTCACATTGCATAGAGTTGGGATATTATTGTAAGGAGGAAGTTCTGGCAGTTTAATGATCTGCACTATCTGGTGGTTTGACCACATATTTGTTATGGTAGCTTGACTGCAATTATGGTGGCTCGACCACCCCTATCTGTTCTGGCAATTTATCTGCAACTCTGGTGGCATTGTTCCACATATATATGTTGGTGTATTTTGAATGGATGAGTTTCGAGGAACTTTATTTGGTGTGCAGCAAAGTTGGGTAGGAATGGTTTTTTAAAAATCTTCATTGACATAAATCATGCATGCACAATTTTGCTCATTTGAACTTGTTGAAATTCTCTGCGTTATTCTAAGTTGTTTGATATGTTATCTATGCTTCTGTTTGAGTTAAGTTACATACTGAGCTTTATAGCTCACCCCTTTCATTTCACTATTACAGGTAATCGACAGAATTAGGAATAAACGGCGTTTGGGAACTTAGATTAGTTTTCTCGCATAAGATGGTTTGAATTATTAATAATTTTTGGATTAGTTTTCAAAATTAAACAAGCTAAGGATTTTTTTGCTGGAAATTTGAAAAGAGTTTTGCGAAAGTTAATAACGAAAGTTTCAGAATATGCTCAATCGACAAAACCATACGTTTTCACTTATTATTTTGACCTTTTTGAAATCTGCATAGGATTTTTATCGATCAGAAGCTGCTTTCAAACTATCACATATTATTTTGACCTTTTCTTTGGTTTCCCGTATCAAATCAATACCGAATAACTTTTTCTCACTGAGCTCAGTCCAGTATAACGGAGTTCGGCACCTTCGGCCATACAAAGCTTCGTATAGTTCCATTTTAATGCTTGCTTGATAACTGTTGTTGTATGCAAATTCAGCCAACGATAGAAATCTCTCCCAGTTACCTTCGAACTCTAAAACA
This sequence comes from Gossypium gossypioides, assembly GCA_013467495.1. Taxonomy (NCBI): domain Eukaryota; kingdom Viridiplantae; phylum Streptophyta; class Magnoliopsida; order Malvales; family Malvaceae; genus Gossypium; species Gossypium gossypioides. Next base: position 12,642,606 of record CM025150.1, read on the forward strand.
CAACATCGAAGCATATCCTTGAGTATTTGAATTACTCGCTCGAATTGGCCATCGGTCTGTGGATGAAACGCTGTGCTAAAATGCAGTCGAGTACCTAGATCTTCATTTAATTTGCTCTAGAATCAATACGTAAACAGTGGATCTCTGTAAGAAATAATAGAAAGTGGCACACTGTGCAATCTAACAATCTCAGCAATATACAACTTTACTAATCTCTTCAGTGAAAAATCCATACGCACTAGAATGAAATGTGTAGACTTCGTCAAACGATCAACAATGACACAACATCTTTCTTTCTCGGTGATAGAGGCAGTCCAGATACAAAATCCATCATGACACACTCTCATTTCCACTCTGGAATCATCACTGGCTGTAATAAACCTAAAGGTACCTGATGCTCGATTTTAACTTGTTGACAAACTAAACATCTCGATACGAACTTTGAGATCTCTCGTTTCATACCTGGCCACCGGTACATCTGTTACAAATCACCGTACATTTTATTGCTACCAGGATAATAGACAAGCTACTACTGTGAGCTTCCTGTAAAATCTTCTAAATGAGATCAGAATAGACAAGCTATTTTGCCAAGTAAGTTCAAATGGTATGATTTCATTGAGATTATTATGTATTTGAATTATGAACTTGTGTATGTTTGATTGAAATTTGAATTGTTTGCAATTTGGTACATAAATGTGAGATATGGACTAAATTGTAAAGAAATTATTATATGTGCTAAATATGCCTGAGTGAATGTAAGAAAGGATAGGTTACAATTAACATGACAATAGGGTTATTTGTGCATTGGTACGGGATATATGTGATGATACAGAGAATGTGATTGTACGGAGTTTATTATTGATTATATCAGAATCCAACATTTGTTACAAATTATTGAGTTTTATGTCTCTACGGAGACCTTAGTGTGGTGGAGGGACTTATACGATTATATGAATGATAGCCTACAGGCTTTGCACTACAGTGCCTTGGTGTGGTGTAGTTACTCGTGTATCTGAACATGTTTATTAGAGTTCATCGGGTTAAATGGTTATTGAATGAAATAAGTAGAAATGGAATGGTATGAACTTGATATGAAAATGGCTAAATGTTATATCGGTAATGAGATTGGTATTGAAATGTTGTTTATAAGTTACTTGAAATGTTATTTGTTGAATTACTATATGATATGATTAGATGTTAACTCACCTTGTTTGTAACGACTTGGAAGTTAGTGGTGTTGGAAAGTGTGGGTTCGAAACCTCGTTTCCATAAACCGAACTCGTAAATATATATGGAGTTATGTTAGAAGTGAACTAAATTTTGGTCACGAAATTTTATTGAATTAAGGCTTAATTAACGTACAATGACAAAATCGCGTAAGTGAGAAAAGTGTGAATTGTTATTAAATTGTAAGGTAGTATATGGCAAAGGGACTTTTGAAGCAATTAGACCCATAGATTAATAATAGTGGACGGTAACATGGTTTATCTATTAAAAATGTTATAAAATTTTAAGTTGTAATAATTAATTAAAACAAAACATATGAATAAAATTAAAACAAGTGGATGGAAAAAGAAAGCAAAACTCTTTCATCCAAGAAGCAATTCAAAGTTAGGGGAGAAGAAGAAGACGAACAACCAAGGGCTTTTGGTTTTTAAGCTCAATTTGGTTAGTTCAATTTAGTTTTTTTCTTGTAATTTTTGTGTTTTTAAAATCCTGGTAGTTTAGGCTAGCTGACCCATGTCATAATTTTCGATATTGTTAAAGATTGAGAAAGTTGCCATGGAGGAATAGTTGAAGTTCTAAGGATTATTTTGATAGATTTTAAATTTAGAGTTGAAAAATGAAGTTGTAAACTAAATTGATGATTTTATGCTATATGGACTAAATTGCACCAATTTTGAAATTTTGGGATAGAAATGAGAAATAGGGAGTTAAATAGGCCTAGAGTGAAATTAATATTAAAATTTGAGGTTAATTGTAAAAGTTATGTTAGTTCCAATTTAGGGACTAAATTGAATTAAATGAAAAAGTTGCATAATTTAGTAATTGAATGCAAAATTAACTGTGAATTGATAATTTATTATATTTGTTTTAGTCCGTAGCTAAAAGCGACCTGGATTCCTCGAAATAGAAAGGAAAAGGCAATGTTATTGGCGAATAGCTTGGAGTTTATGATTTGTGTTTCTATAATTTGAACTAACATATAAATTGTTGCTTATTGATATATTTATTCATGGTAAGATTATGAAGTGAAAATTTTATTCATTTGAGGTGATTTGAATCGATTGATAATTATGAGAATTAAATTGAGTATATTTGAGAAATGTGTGTATTCTCTATAAATATGAAAATTGAGTAAGTATTGGGATAATTATGGTTGCTATATATATATATATGTTGAATAAATGTTTACATATTGAAAATAAATATGAGATGAGACATTGGTTGGTAATTAAATATGAAATGGAAACCCTATTAATTGTTCGGGTAAAGTCAGATATAGTTGGCATGTCATAGGATAGGAAGAGTTCAGGGTGACTTTGACTACGAGTCAATGAGGCATTGGGTGCCATGTTGCTTCGGTTTAACCGATGAGGCACTAGGTGTCAATTCACTTATAGCATTGGGTGTAATTATTTGCTTCGGGTTTATCCGATGAGGCACTAGGTGCGAAACTGGTGTATTGGTTGGATCCGTGTATCCGTTAGAGTCCAATTCGTGTTAATAAGGAAATGAATGGTAAAATTGAGATATTCGATATTGAAATGGCAAATGATGAGAAATCAAAATGAAATGTAAAATGTATCGTGAACTGGTGAATTGAATTGTGAATATTGGTTGATTATGATTAATGAATCCAAGAAATTGGAAATTGAGATGAAATGTGCTATTATATGAGTTGTGTTATCAAATAACTTATGGAATGCGATTGTCATACCTTAATTTTGGTATATTGATCTTGTACATTACATATTATCTATATTTTAATTTATGCATTCTTATGACTTACAATATATTTTAATGTTTGGATTATAGAAATACCACTGAATTATACTCAGCGTACAGTTTTGTTTTTCTAGTATGTAGGTTAGGAACTTATCGATTCGATCGTCAACTCAGCATCCAATAGAAAATCCCAGACTCAATCATTAGTGATATATTCTTTTTGATCTAGGCATGTACATAGGAAGTATTTTGGTTATAATGCTCATCTTGTATCTTGATGGCATTTGGTTATTATGCTTATAAGTGGCTATATATATATATAAATGAAGATAATAGTCTTGTTGTTGATGTATTGTTAGATTGTTAGGTTATGTACCTAATGTTTCAATGTTTGAAAAATACCTTACTATGTGATGTGTTTGTGGTTGATGCTTGGATATGGAATGATGGATGATATGCTTAGGTTATGTTTTGAAAATTATTTGGTAAGTTTGATGCTTATGCTTGTGCTATGCTTGAAATGAATTGGTAGTTTTAGTACCTAAGTTATAAGGCTAATATGAGACCAAATGTGAAATAGTTTGGATGATTGAACTCACGCATGTTTGGTATGGTTGAATGATACATCTTGGATGATTTTTGAATTGTTCATTTGAGGTGCCCATTGGTGGCATATTGGTTAGACACATATGAAGATAGTATAGGTGATATTTGAGGTATTCCTTTGGTTGGTATTGTGATAATTTGAATTATAGGTGATTTGGCTTGAAATGAGCAATTTAAAGATGGGATTTTACCATTTCTGGACCTAGGTATCAATATTTTTGTATTTGGTATCGATACTTGACCATATGAACAATTTTTTCAAAACAAATAGAATACTAAAATGGTATTTATTTTTATATGAGTATCAATATTTTTAATAAAGTATCGATACCAAAGAATAAATATTGATACTTTTTTTCTGCATAACAAAGAATAAAATAAATGGTATTTATTTTTATATGAGTATCAATATTTTTAATAAAGTATCGATACCAAAGAATAAATATTGATACTTTTTTTCTGCATAACAAATAGAAACATGATTTGGTATCGAATTTTAATAAGGTATTGATACCGTATCTATACCCAACAATTAAATATCGATACAACTTTTAAAACTTCAAGATTTTGAATTCTTTATAATTAAACCCTATTTCTCGCCTATATTTTATGATTAGGTCTTTTAAGATTACCAATTTATTTTATTTGATAGTTTATGATTTGATGATATTTAATTGAGATTTTGATTAATAAATTACTTGTAATGTTTGGTATTTGCCCATAGGATCCTTTTACTCGAGTTCGGCGACCGAATCGGGTAATGGGTGTTACACAACAATATAGAGCGGTAATCAAATGCGGAAAGTACATACTTTTCTTTCGACTCCGTATGTACTTGAGCATTTCCTCGTAAATCCAGTGGCTGATGCAAATATGCTCTTTCTGTAAAATAGAATAAAGCATAACTGCTCAATAGAAGGTAACATTAGAAGCATTGTGAGTCAGTGTTAGGCGAGTGCAAATGAATTGCATCAAAATCTTGGCCATCGGGAACATGATGGCCGTGTTAAATTTCAAGGCACCTTGGTATTGGCATAGCGAGTCCACTCGCCATGCTCCTCTGTCAAATAATCTATTATACCTTCCATATCAAAATCCTTGAATGGAAATAAATCTAACACCGTTAAATGGTCATTGGTATAATAAGGGGCATTGTAATATTGACAAATCTCGCAAGGTGCAACCGACACCTCTTTGCCCCGAAATACGAGCGATCGTCTCACCCTATTGCTTGCGGTTCTCCCTATCTTTTAGGGAGGCATAAAATTCGTAAACAATGGTGTCAATTGGCGGTTCAGTCAGGGTTGCGCAAAAATTATTCCAACGATGGGATCGTACCGAATCCCAAATATCATCACAAGTGAACATGGAGGGATCAAACCCACGTTCTTGGATAAATGAAAACCCACTCATTTGGGGAAAAAACCTCTCGACTTTCAGGTTATGAAAGCTATTGGCATCAATAGTTCTTGGTGCCCCAGTGGTGCATTGTTTTTTCCTTGGTGCCATTTTTCAAATTGAAGCAAAATAACAACAACCCAAACAATAAAATTGAAGAAAAACAAAGTTAGAGCACAAAACTGATGAAATTCATTTTTCAATCGATGTTGTTGTAATTTGAAAATAGAAGAAGAAAACTAGAAAACTATGAAAAGAATAGAAGAGGATAACTTAGTTATGGAAATCAGAGGTAAGGAACGCAAAAACTCGAAGCTAGATTTCGAGTCAGAGGTACAACGACTAGGTGAGAGTGTTTGCTCTTCTTTGGGTGTTTGAGATGTGTGCTTTCATGCCTAAAACTGATGGGTATAAATAGACCTTCAACGGGCTTTATGCCTAAAATGGCTCTACTTCTGCTAAAAAACACAGGCTTATCGCGCCGTAACTTGTGCATAGCGTGACACAACACCCTAAAATCACCCATTTGAGCTTTGAAGTGCTCATGTCATGCCATAGCTTGTGCATTGCGTGACGCGACACCTTAACATTAGGTATTGTGGCTTTGAAGTGTTTGTGTCATGCCATTGCTTATGCATGGCGCGACACGACATTGCTCCTAGCCCTTCAAGATTTGTCGAAGTCATTTGGTCGTTCATTTCTGTCCCCGATTTGCTTCTCTTTGTCTCGTCACATCCAAAAAACTGATTTCTCTTAATTCTAACATATAATTACACTAAAATTATCCTAAAATCTAACTACAAACGAAAAATTGAAACTAATTTACAATATTTAAAAGTTAATTAAAGTTCAATGGTTGAAAAACTATGTCATGCTATCGGACCTGTCTGAAAATTTTCTAAATTTCACCATTGACTCGAATTGTCATTCATGACCATTGTAAGCCTTCCGATCCTTCCCATTCCTATTGAGGTCTCGCCATTTGTCTCGTTCTCTTGCATTACGAGTACCTACACTTGCACAACTCGGGAAGTACCTTTGATCATGGCTTTTAGGGATTAAATTGAATAAAATATAAAATTCATCCCTCGCTAATCCCTCATTTTGGGAACCATGACCATATTTGAACATCTCTACTTCGCCATTGATCTTAATTATTAATTTATTTTTTTGAGATAAATGGTTGATCTAAACGTGGCCAGAAATGGTATACCCAACAAATGGGGATTTCTCGATCTTCCTTAAGTTTGAGGACTAAAAAGTCAACGGGGATTATAAATCCCCGTACCTTGACGAATACATCCTCGAGTACACCTTTTGGATGTACCAAGGATCTACTCGGTAATTATAGCGTTAATGAGGTATTTTTAAGATCCACGAGTCCAGCTTTCCAATAGATTGATAGGGGTATTAAGTTTATGTTGGCCTCTAAATCACAAAGAGCCTTGCTAAAATGTTAATCCCCTATCTCTATCAGAATCATGAAGCTACCTGGATCTTTTAATTTCGGGGGTATCTTCTTCACAATTAACGTGCTACACGAGGCATCAATGTCAATTTTTTCATCTTTTTTTTTTATGTCGTGCCATTATTTCCTTTAAGTACTTGGCATATTTAGGGATTTTATCGATTAATTCTAATAGTGGAAAATTGACACTGAAGGCTTTAAATAAATCTAGAAAACTTACAAAATCTGCCTCGTCCCTATTTGCTTATCCTCCAACCTCGTCGAGAATGGTACCTTCATTGTGCTCAGCTTTGGGATTACCGGTTCATACACCAGTTCGGCTATCTTCTTAATAGGCTCATGGTGCTCGGCTTCCTCCTTCATGGTTCACCGACTTCTTTGGGAATCTCCCCTTCTTTATGGCTGGCCTTATTTGGCGGCTCCAATTCTTTGTTCGATCACAAATCGATCGCCTTTACATGCTCCTTCCCATCTCTCCGAGGATTATTCTCTGTGTTACTAGATAGACTCTGGCCATTTTATTTTTGGAACATTGTCATTAACTGGCTCATTTGGTTACAGAGGTTTTCTATTTGAGATTTGAGTCATCCACGCGTAGCTTGGACTTGTTGAATGTCTGTCTTCATCGTTTGCATCTCCCCCTCTAGTCTATAAAATCATTGACCACATGCAGCATGGTCATTCCCCACAATTCTTTGTTGTAATGATGGAAGTTGGTAATGAGGGTTTTGTTGAGTTTGAGCTTGATTTGCACCTCATTGGTTGCCTCCCCACTTGAGGTTCGGGTGCTCCTTCTAAGCGGGATTATAATTATTTGAATAGGGATGTCCACCCCTATTACTTATGTAATTTGTCTCCTCCGATTGGCTTTCAGAATATGGTTCTGCTCTCGTCAACTTGACAATTGTCTCCAAATAATTAAGCTTTTCTAGGATTCATTGATATCGATCATCATCATTGTCTTTGTTCACAACTTTTACCATTGGAGGCTTGAATTTGTACATAAATCTCTCATTTGGCCACATGTACGAATTCATAGTCATGTCATTTATGATTTTGTGGGCTCGTTCGTATGTGTGGAACATGAGAGATCCTTCGACCACCCCATTTAGGTTGGATTTAATATCTTCGTCAACACCGTTATAGAAAATTTGAGTTTAGAGAAACGTTTGCAATGCATGGTGTGGGAACTTTCTTAGCATTAAATTGAAACAGTCTCATGCCTCGTACAAGGACTCATCTTCAAATTGCTTAAAATTGGAAATTTCTCGCCTCAATTAAATGGTTCAGCTAATCAGGAAAAAATTATGGAGAAATTTTTCCGCTAAATCCTCTCATGTTGTAATGGAACCCGGTTCTAATGAGTCTAGCCAATCAATCGCATGTCGTACAAAGAGAAAAAAAACAACCTAAGACGACAACATTATCGAATACTTCATTGTACTTGAAGGTGTCGCAGAGTTGTAAAAATTGCTTCAAGTGCTGATTCAGGTCTTCCACCATATTTCCTTTAAATTGTAACATATTCTAGATCATCTGGATAGTGTCCATCTTTATCTCAAAATTATTGGCGTTAATTGTCAGTCATTCAATGCTGCCTCGCACCGCATCTAGTATAGGCAGGGCATACTCACACAATGTCCTTTGATCCATTGGGACTTCTTCCCAGATATTTCCTTGTCACTCTCATGGATTGTCAAATAATGGATTTTCCTGGGGTAACTTAATTACCGTGGGTGGATCGGTATTCATTGGCTGACGAGTGCGCCTTAGTATATGATCTGAATCTGGGTTTGGTTCAATTGGTGTGCTGGAGCTTCGAGTCATAAACAACCTAAAAAATTTAAAAAAATTAAACAAATAAAAAAAATCATATCTATAGGTTTTAACGTTCCTACTTATCATATTAATTGTAAATATATTTTCAAGACTTAATGTCGAAACCTCCTTAGCAATAATTAAACCTCTTTACAATAATAAGTCTAAATAGTAATAATTAAACCCTATATTATGAAAAATTATAAAAGGGATTAATAAGAGAAATTAAATGACTAAAATAAATAATTAATAAAATAAACAAACGATTAAGTCAATAAAACCAATAAAGAAAATTAACTCGCTTAAGGATTTGTAATTAACTTCGAATTAGGGTTTTAAGGTGAATTAGTTATCAATTAACCAATTATTATCTCCTAGCCTCTACATAATTAATTGATTGGTTGATACTCGCTTATCTCCCGATCTCAGTTTCTCAACCAGGATAAGCTACGATTTACTCGTCTAAACTTACCTCCCTATCTCGTTTAACCTATATTCACTTTTTAGGATTGTTAAGCCTAGGGTTTAGAAAAGCATAATCTATACCAGCTAATCCTCTCGAGAAACCCTAAATCCTCCGTTAATCACATTTCCATCCACTCGTTAATCTCCCCTAAGGGATTTTAGCCACTCATATTATTCATAATCCTAATCTCAATTGAATAAAACATGTAAAGAACACGATTAAATCGAAAGAGAAAAAATATTAGAATAATCCTAAATTTGATGTTGAATGAAGAACGAAATAAATAATCTCTCGATCGAAATAATGAATATCACCACCTGCAAAGACAAATAACTGAAATACTTCAATATTATAAAAAAACTCTTGGATTGGAACTGATTCCAAGAGGAAAGAACAAAGAGTTTATGAACACTGAAATAAAACTTAATCTAATCCTACTACTAATTTATGAGGGTTTTTGAAGGCGTCTAAGACGACTTAGTTACATCAAACCTCTAAGGTTTTATTTATAAGAGTGTTGGTATCTCGAATTTGGTCTTCGGCACATCTTAGGTCTTCGTATAAAGTCGATTGCGCGGACAAAAATAGCCTTGGAAGACTTGGGCAACACATTGGCCCTATGTCGTGCCATACAAGGTCTATGGTGCGACACAACAAGCCTTTTGTGCCTTGTATGGTTCGTTTCATGCTTTCACAACTTGGGAAGCTTGTGCATCACTCGTACCTTGCTCCCACATCAATTGAGCCTATAATTCATCATCCTACACACTCAATTCAATACATTAGCACTACCTAAGGCCTATGTCGGCCTAATAGGTTACAACATTTGTAAAATGTGTTTAAAACACTTATTTTTACTAAATTTTAATACTAAGTACTAAATACCAAAAAATTAATTATAAATACTAAAATGTTTAAAAAAAAGGTTCCTTAAGTGCAAAAATAGACCGATATTACTACATTTGACGAGAGGTAAACTATAGTATTAACGAGTAGTTATTTAGACTCTTTAATTGCATGTTTGTCGCTACAATTCACTTAATCACCGACTCCTTTGGGTTTGATCCTTGGAGGTCTCCTATACCCCATTGTGCAAATATATTACAACTGACCTGTCACATTGTAGACATTGCACTTAGTATTTGATTGATTGTCGTATTCATGTTGATTTCTCACCCCGTTCGCGAGGGAGGGGAGAGGCGGTCACATAATACGCATAAACACCTCTTGGACTAATGTTTATTGGTCACATACGTTAGTGTGCACAAGTTTTAAGTGTTTCACGACATTCGTCCCTTTTGCATTAAGAGATCGCTTAGTCATCTTACATTCCAAGCAAGATTTACATTGTGGAAGACCAATTTCTTTAAGCGAACTTAAAGTGCAATCTTTCACAAGCCTATTGATTCTTTCTTGGTTAATATGACCAAGTCCCAAATATCAAAGGTAGGACTCATTAGATTGAGAAGGTTTAAGTCTTTTATTCAAAATTTCAGTTTCAAGGATTGTCTTTAGTTTGCGATTAATGAATGAATGTCTTTGTAATACTATTATTAAAAGTCACGGTCAAGCCGTCTTTATATAAACATGCAACATAAATCAAGTTTCTTTTGAAACTTGGTAAATAGAAAACGTCTTTCAAAATAATCTTCCTAAAATTATCAAATAAATATGTACATCTGCCACTCTTCAGCTGCCACAGTTGTCTTATTTTCGGTCCGCAACGATAAACTCTTATCTCTAAGATATTTTGTCTCCTCGAACCCCTATAGAGAAACACACACATGGTTAGTGGCTCTAAAATCAATGACCTAGTGGTCTATTGAATCTTCCACTAAACAAGCTTCTATTATAAAGAGTTTCATACCTTCGCCTTTGGTTCTCAGGTATTCTTTCCACTATTTGCAAATTGCCTTGAAGTGCCCTTTCTTGTTGCAGAAGAAGCATTTAGACTTAGCTAAGTCTTTAGGCTTATTGGTTCTCTTCCTTTCCACTTGGGGTGGCTTAGAGAACTTAGCCTTTTTCTCTTAGCACATTTTCCCTTCCCTTTTGAGAAAGAAATGACAACTAAGTTTGCTTTTACTCTTTGAACCGACTGACCGCCATTCAACACCAACTCATAGGATTGTAATTCTTTCATGAGTTCTGAAAGCATCAGATTCTTGTTCCCAAGGTTATATGCGGCCTAAAAGCATGCAAAGTCCTTGGACAAGCTTTTGAACACCATCTCAATTTGGGTGTTCTAATCCAAATTGGCCTCATTATCCGCAATCTCGACAAAGTATCCTAAAAGAGTAATCATATGGTCTTTGAAAGGAGTGTTGGGCGTTTGCTGGGCATTCATCAAACTAATATTAGCCGATTATCGAGTCAAGGAAACTTGGCCTCCAAACATGCCTTCTAGTTTGTCTAGAATCGCTTTGACAATCTTACAACTCTCTAGTTGCTTATAAAGGGTGGTGCTCACACTTGCCAGCATATAACAACAAGCTATTCCATCATACTTCTCCCAGCATTTTCTAGCCTCAACTTGAGTGGTTGGTGGGCATTTATTATCAAGGACCGTCTTTAGTTTCTCACAACTTTGGACAATCATCAAGTTCTTTTTCCATCCCTTATAGTTATTTATGTTCAGTCTGTTCTCAGTGAGTATATTTAATAAGAGAGTAGGTTCTATTTTTTAATTGAAAATAAAATATTCATTCATTAATATCTTTGTATTAAGCATATATTTGAAACATTTTACAATTTTATGATATGCGTTAAGATGATGTGTTTGTCTTACATTAAACCTTAAAAATATTTGTAAGTCGTTGTAACAATAATTCCTACACCCATTGAATTAAGCCACATTGGGGCAATCTTGACCAACTAGTAAGAACATATATTTCCATCCAATTAGCACATGAACCTGATTCCTTAGGAATTCATACATACTAATAATCTTGTATAATTTGGCCATCATTCTAACTTAAGCATAGCTTATTGGGAAGTTACTTAACTAGATGATCTTGAGTGTATAATCATTAACTCAACACCCATCACACCATACACCACAAATGAGTCATCTTGAGACAATCTCATCGAGTAACATGCTGTAACTAGTTGTCATCTTTGAAGAAAAATTTCTTGTTATATCGCATGATAATACCTACAATAGTGTCAACCAACTATCATACGATTACAAGATAATTCTTCTTATTTTTAAGAAATCTCTTCAGTGAGCTCCACATGACAATCCTACCTTGGGGTAGTTAAATTATCATGCCATCAGAATAGGCTATTGATAGAGGCTGGAGGTCTTATTTAGGGACCTTCTCCTACTCAATATTTTAAAAACATGTAAGGTTTTTAATATCTAGTTTCAATCATGAGTGACTATATGGCATGCTTATCATACATATGCATGAACATACATTCGCAATCAAATAAATATAATCATGCTATCTCAATTAAAAGCATAAAATTTAAATGACCCTGACTAACCAAAGTTTCCATGATTCTGTCCTGGAAAAAATGAAAAATTACAAAATTCACCTAAAAGCATACTTTGGACCTTCAAATTTTCCACCAAGAACTTCTATTGTGGTATCGATTCATGTTGTTTTCGCCGTTGTCTTTTCTTTGTCATTTTCGTGTTGTCATTGCCACTGACCATCGCTGAACCATTACCACCAACCACTATAGGATTGTCTCGGTCATCATTGGACCGCTTTCGACCACCGCCATTCGCCACCGCTGGACCACCGTTGAATGCCACTGGTCCTTACCGTCTAACATCATTATCGGGTCGTCAACAACCTTCTATTGTCGAAACATCGTCAGTCTACAGTCAGTTTGCCTGGGTCGAGTTTGCATTGTCTTAATTAGCCTAGATGCATCTTGGTTCTCCAGGTTTTGCCAAAAATACAAGTTATAAAAATCCTATGTTATTTTCTAGCTCACATAATTTATTCTAAAATAATAAAGTTAGACCCTTCATGGAGATGATAGTCCATAATCTAATTTATACATACCTGAGAAATTAATAAAATTACATTTAATTTTTTAGGAATCACAACTTTGGAAAATTACATTAACATACATAATAAAAGAATAATAACATGCATTCATTCACGTACATTCCCCCAAACATGCATATAATTACAAGAATGTCACATTTTAACAAAATTAATCACACAAGAATAATAGAGAAAAATTTTGGTATTGGTTTATACTATAAACATAGCATAACCTAGCTCTGATACCAATATTAAAGAAATTCGGTTTGAAAACGGTTCATCTACTAATATAAGTTGTCTTTCCGTATTACGATCCAAGCACGTAATACCACGTAGTATTAGTTTAAACATCAAACAACTAGCGAGCTAATATTTTATTTTATTTTTCTTTACATTCAAAAATCAAGTGAGGACAATATATAAAGGATATTAATGTAATTCATAAATAATTTTATTAACCAATCTTTTTGAAAAAATTATGTGTGCATAGATGAAAATACTACACTTAGGACACCCAATCCAACAGCTTGGTATTAATTTAATTAGTCGTTATGTGAAAAATCTAAATAGTGGTTATGCTGACGATTATGATGAGTTCTGGAGCAATATCATGGTCATCAAAGAAGCAAAAGATTGTGACATTTTCATCCACAGAAGCTTAATTTGTTGCAATAGCTTTATCCACCTGTTAAACTGTTTGGTTGAGAAGATTGCTTAAGACACTTCAGCAGCATCAAAAGGAAGGAACAACTATCTACTATGATAATATTTAGCAATAAATATTTCAGAAAATCTAGTTCTTCATGAGAGAAGCAAACATATAGATATCATATATCATTTTATACGCAATATGTGTAATGATGGTGTAATTGATTTAGTGTTTTGTAATAGTGAAATTCAAGTTGTTGACATCCTAACAAAGGCATTAAAATAAGTTGTGTTTGAAAAACTTAGAAGGATGCTTGGAGTAGCTCTTCAAAAGAAGCTACAATTGATGATTGAATGGTGTTATTTTTTATAATCTTAAATTGATGTCTTGAGACATCAGTTTAAGGGAGGGTGTTAAGATATTTTCCTAATAAGTAATAGTTTTTTAATTTTTATTTATCCAGATGTCTACCTATTAAAGTTTGTTTTTTAATGTTATTGAAATTACCTGTATTAAGACTGCTATTTGATCAATCAAATATACAATTTAGCTTCCTCACCTCTGAGTCTATTTTCTTATTAAAGTCTTTTATTCAGTTTTAGCAATAACTAGCCTTACGGAGCTTGTGCTTGTTGCATGTTACGAATTTGATGGAGTCTTCGATTATGCTATTATGATTCGGATTGAGAGATAGTAATGGTTATGTGAGGATAGTGAGTGTTATTGGGGTTTTGAAACTTTATAATATCTCGACTTCCACTTGTATTGATGTAAATTTTCCTTCGATGTTGAAGCGTTTGATACTCAATGGATCAGATGCTCAAGTGAGAGCCAGTTTAAAAGGCTTGAATTTGAGTGTTAAGAATTTCATATTTATTTGCTTAATTGGCTTGCAGATTAATGAGTTACTTATCTCATTAGGTATTTACAAATTGTTTGTTTGCCTTATAAGATTTTTGGAGTGCCGAAGCTAGCACGTCCTAAAAAGCATCGAGGGAAAGGGAAGCTTTGATTAGCAAACTAGTTATATATTACCTATTGAACCGGTATGTTTTATGATAAATATAGAAGAATAAAGGGAAAATTTCATTTCTTACATTGTTTTGGTGATAATGCTGTCATTGATCTGAAAGTTCTATTCTTAATTGTGCTATATTAGTAAGGCTAAGTACTGTGGTGTTATTTTAGATTAATGTTTTTGCAATTTCTTATGTCTAGGATCAAGGAATTTAGTGAATGGGCGTATATGTTCATCAACAGGTTCTTTCATCTGACTCTTAATCCAATGCATGGACAGCTGTTTTTAGTTAATTTTGATCTTGTTCTTCATGCTTCTTGGTTAGTCACCAGTAACTTCCTCACTGGTATCTTTTATACTTTATAAAGTTTTTAATTTAGTCATTAAGTAATTTTTTCTTGTCATTTTAAAAAAAATATTTGTGCCGATTTCTTTGACCCCGAATCATCAACCTTGATAGTAAACCATACTTGATTGTTTTAGTTAAACTAAAAATATCTTATATCACCAGGTCTTATTTATGGGTCTGGGAATTTTCTAACAATGTCCTTCTATGTGAAGGTGTATGAATGCATCAAAGCACCATTGTTGACACTTGTTAGTTCAGGAAGCCCAGAATCTTATGTTATTTTAAGTCATTTGCATCTCTTGGTGATGCGAGCACCGTATATATTCTCCTCATATTACAAACACTTCTATTGCCAGTATAATGAACCATCTTTTTTCAAATGACTGAACCTTGAAATGTTGACTGTAGTGGCAAATGAGAGCAATACTTACGAGATCGGTAAGCCTTTCATTTCTATTTCATTTTTTGGGGTCTCTTCGGAAATAGATGACATCAATAAATCTTTAGTGTTCCCTCTTGAGCATTCTGATATGTGATCTTGGTGACCTAATTTCAGTGAAAAAATCATGTGAATATGCTGCAAATATTGATATTCCCATTGCCAGAGTGCCAATCAGAGCTCTTAGCAAAATAACACTACATGTAACAGCTCGTTTTTAGTGAAATCGGAACAGTGGTTTCGAAACCACAAATTCGAGTTCGAAAGGAAAATTATTTTAATATTATTGCATGGTCTGCATCATGATCTGCATCATGATAAGAATTTCATATGGAAATTTCGTTAAGAAAATTTTACCTATTACATGTTTAATTAGATGTGAAGGACCAAATTGCATAAAATGCAAAAGTTGAGTTCTAGTAGCTATAGGTATCAAATAACTATGGAATTCAAAATTGGAGGTCCTTATATGCTAAATAAACCATTTAGAGGAGTTAGTAGATAAGTATGCTTAGTCATCAATAGAAAATTAAATAAAGAAGAGGACTAAATTGGAAAGATGAAATAATAAAAGATGATATTTTAATTAAATAAAAAATATCATCATTTTATATCATCTTTCCCTAATAATAAACATGGAAACCCTAGCTATGGAGACTTAAAGAAAGATAAACTTATTTGGCTTAATTAAGTATGTTTTCTTGTCTCGTTTTTAGTAATTTTCATATTTCCAAGATCGTAACAGCTTAATCTAGCTATCTCGGGGATTAATTTGCAAAGTTATCAAAGTACTAAGGTTTTTCCATGGATGAATATAGTTGAATTATGAAGTTTTATGGTAGAAAATGAAAGGTTGTTGATAGATAAACAGCTTTTGTAAAGTGAATTTTGATGAAATTGTGATTTAGGGACTAAATTGTAAAGATGTAAATTTTATGGAAAAAGTATGAATTTTATGAAATACATGGGTTGCTATTGTTATATGTAAAAATCGGCTAGGCTTGGAATAAGGATTAAATTGCATGAATTTCATTTCCGAGCCTAGGGATGAAATTGTAATTAATTAAAAGTATAGGGGCAAAATGGCAATTTTTCCTAAGATGTGAATTGAATATGAATTGTATTAAATTGATGTTAAATTCATTCGTATAGATCTGGACAGATCAAATACGGAGTTAGATCATGGAAAAGAGAAAGTGACGAATTAGTAAATTTTGTAAACACGAACATTGTCAAGGTAAGTTCGTGTAACTAAATTGTATGTTTATATATTTGAATTGAATTTTATGTATGTTAAATGTATAAAATTTCCGTGAATAATGTATGGATCACATATCTAATAATGTCTGACAAGTGTTAAGTCTCGTTTGGATAAATGAGATTCGATGGATACAGGGTTCCTGAATTGGTTGTGGTCCTGCATGTGTTGCGGACACACCACAGCTCGAAAGAGCGTCTTGTTATTAGCTCTCATGAGCTTTCTGTTATATGGTTATTGCGAGCTTCCCGTTATATGGTTATTGTGAGCTTCCTGGTAATAGCTCTTCGGAGCATCCCGATTGGTTCCTACATGTGTTGTGGACACACCGCAGCTCTTATGAGCGTCCCAATATATGACTCTTTGGAGCTTCCCAATTAAAGGCTCTTCTTGAGCTTCTCGACATTGGTTCACTTGAACTTCCCAATATTGGCTCGTATGAGCTTCTTGTTAATGGCTCTCCAGAGCTTCCTGTTACATAGATCACATGAGCTTCCCGTTATATGGCTCGAAAGAGCTTCCCGTTTATGTGCTCGTATGAGCATTCTCGAATACGAATTGACAGATTTCAAATTTGTGCACCTCATGTGTACTACTCGTATATCCATCGACATTTTAAATGATTCAAGGGGAAAAATCCTGATCTAAGAAAATAAGAGTTTGAAATGAATTATTACCCATATATGCACGACATATATGGAATTGATGTATGAACACAAGAAGTGGAAATTATGAACATGGAATTTGATATTTGATGAGCTCATATATGATTCTTGGTATTCATGTAAAATACATGACTAACATGTTTGATGAGATTATGTGTTTAGGTTACTAGCCAAATTGCTTTGGTTGTATTACGTATGCTTACCTTAAATGCAAATGTATGGTAAGTTAATTTCCTGTTATACGAACTTACTAAGTATTAAATGCTTACTCTATTTTATTTTCTCTGTCTTATAGTACTTTGAAGCTCGTAAAGGTTGGAACCTGGTCGGAGCCACATCACACTATCCATCAGCCCATTTTGGTATATATAGAAAACTAATTTTGGTTATATTGGCATGTATAGGGTAAATTAGCCAATGTTGGCTTAAAAATATTTTGTTGTAAACAACCATTGGAATGGCTTGAGTTTGAAATATTTAGACATGTATATGTATGTGTGGCTTAATATGTTTGATGTGTTTAATGTGGTTGAGTAATGGATAATTTTAAGTATGATAATGTATGGTTTGAGATAATATGATTGAACAAATATGCATATATGTTTATATGGTCAATTAGGTTAGATTGAATACTTGGACATATGGGCTGTTATGATATGTGTTAAACTTGGTTTTGACTTGATTTGAATGCCTTGTATTGGTTGGTCAAAGTGTTGAAGTGTTGATGTAGGTGGAAGACAAATTGGTGAGAAAAGTGGCCTTGGAATTGGCCTATTTTTGTCCACATGGGTAGAGACACGGGCATGTGTTTCAACCCTGTATGACACACGGCCTAGCACATGGGCGTGTGATATGGCTGTGTGTCCTCTACATCTTAACAATTGAGAAACATAATGCTTAGAAATTTTCACACGGCCTAGCACACGGGCGTGTGGCTTGGCCGTGTGGCCCCTGCACCTAATTAATACAAGTCAGTATGCTCACACGGCCTAGTACACGGGCGTTTGGCTTGGCCGTGTGACCTAAGTCAGTGAGCACTCTAATTTAGACACTGGATGGGACACAGTCATATGCCCTACTTCGAATGCCCACACAGCCTGAGACACGGGTGTGTCTCTAGACCATGCGAGCCATTCGGCCTGAGACACGAGTGTGTCTCTAGACCATATGAGGCACACGGCCTGAGACACGGGTGTGTCTCTAGACCGTATGAGCCACACGGCCTGGTCACACGGGCGTGTGTCCCCTGCACCTAGGAAAAATTTCAAAGTTTTGCAAAAAATTCTCTGAGTACCTAGTTTAGTCCCGACTTGTTTCAAATGTGTATCTTAGGCCTCGAGGGCTCATATAAGGGACAATATAATTGATTATGATCGACTTTTGATATGAATGTTAAATGGTATGAAATATCTGTATTTGATCTATAAATTTTGGTAATGCTCCGTAACCCTATTTCGGTGATGGATATGAGTTAGGGGTGTTACACTGCAGCAGTATGATGTAAATGCAATTATTGATAGGCTTCTTCAATTTGTTGAAATGGAGAAAGATTATGACTGTTGAAGCTCGGGTGAATAAATAGTTAAGCCTATAATAGATGTTGTTGGATATTTGATGAAGGAAAGATTAACAAAGAAGCAAAAAGTATCAAACAATTTGAAGAAGAAATAGCTTGTGAGCTGCAGTTTCATTAAAAACTGGTTGATGATGTTTATAGGAATAAGAAAGCTTAAATAAGCTAATAATAATAATAATAAATAATTACAACTTGGCTTAGTCTTGCAACTAGATTTAGTTAATTTGCTTCATTGTTGGCTGATTTTAGTCTAATTAGTAACCCAAACGTCTAATAAAAAATCATTACTATTTCTTGCCAACTTGCAGAGTGAAGAACTCGCAGGTGAGCTCGCAGTCTTGGTGAGCTCGCATTTTTTGGTGAGCTCACAATTCTGGTGAGTTCGTAGTTCACATGAATGTTCATTTCGTAATAGATGTTTGCTATATTAAATATATTAATAGTTTCCTAGCCCCTACTTATAGTTTTATGCCAAAAATAGAAAGTGTGATAGTTGTTGAAATATGTGTAACCTATATATTTTGGGATATATTTTAAAGTTATTTAGGTAGATAAATCTTAGAATAAATCATTTGAGATATT
>CM025150.1:12742885-12758581 GCA_013467495.1 Gossypium gossypioides
AAAAAAAAGAAAAAAAAACACACACACACACACCTAGAAATTAAATGGCCTATTTTCGAGTCGACCTGACACGACCCAAAAGCTTATTTTACTATTAAAAATATAGTTTAGTTGCTATTTTATATATTTTTATAATTAAATTCAAATTTTCAAAAAATATTATTTAAATTGAATTTGGGTTGGGCTAGCATAAGATGCAAAAATATTTGTCCAAACCCGACCCAAGTCGGGCCAAACAGGCTACTCGCCTTTTGGATAGGTGTACTTTATTGTTAGAAGACTAACTTTGAAGGATTGTGCGCCATTATTGGAAAAAGGTTTTGGCAAGAGTGGATGGGTGGGCAATAAAGGTTTTATTCTATGCAAGAAGAGCTCAATTGATTTAGTTTACTCTTTTCCATATTCAGGAATTATTGAGCTCAACATTTCATCTTGCCAAAGGCTCTAAAATAAAAACTGAATCAAATATGTATGAGGCTTCTTTGGAAGGGTAAAATGAAACAGTTAAAGGGGAAATGATAAGTTGTTTCAAGTAAAGAGATGGTTAATTAGTTGGAATAAAGCTTGTGTAATGCAACAATTGTGGGCAATTGTGGTGCAAATAGGTTCTTTGTGGATTGTCTGGGTGAATGCCTATATTTTTATAGGAAGGTTGATTTTACAACTACCTATTTCTCAAGCTAATAGTTCGAGTCAAAAGAATTTGCTAGGCTCACAGTCTGTTGCTAATAAATTGTTTCAAGTAAAGAGATAGTTAGTGCAATGGAAAAAATCTCTAGTGAGCAAGGTTTGGCAAAGAGATAAGGCCAAATGCAGAAAAGGTTAAATGGTGTTGACTTATTTGGTGTCTATTTATGTGCCAAAAAAATCTTGTATTTCTTGTATGACTTTGCTTAGTAAGTTACCTACAAAAGATAGATTAAAGGTGTGGGGGATTGAAGTTAACAAAAAATTTCATTTTTGTCAGATAGCTTAAGAAATAAGAGATCATTTGTTTTTGGAGTGCTCTTTTTCTAAACGGTTTTGGAGAGAGGTATTACAACTATGTATGTTGTATAGATCTCAGTTTCTTAGTTGCAGGAACAATGTTGGTTAATTGCAAAATTGAAAGGAATATCTTTAATCAAAGTTCTTAGATTGGTTTCGAATGCTCATATCTATTGGATATGGAGGGAAAGGAATAACAAATTGTTTGATGTAAGGAACCAACAAATATGGATTTGTTGAGACAAATAAAGGCTCGAATCCGGAAGGTTACATTGGCCATCAAAGTGGCCCGGTAAGCTATTGGGGTTTTTAAAGCAGTCATATTAAAACATTAGTTTAGAAAAAAATTTAGTTAATTTCCAATTCATTTAATACTCAAAATTTGTTTATAGTCTAGTAGTGGAAAAGTGATATTTGTTTAGTTTTAATAAAATCTATATTTCATGCATAATGAATTAAAATTCATATTTCAACATTTAAAAAACAAATTAAATGTCATGCATGCCATATAAAATCAAAACCTAAATCCCATGCCACAGTTTAATAATAAAACAATACAGTCTCTGAATAATAGAAAATGTGGATAATAAACCTAAATCACTTTAAATAACAAAAACATTCCAAGTTTAGACCTTTCGAATGCCATGTCCACGTCCTAATCTGGTGGGTTATCTATAGTGATGAAAATAAAAGGGGGTGAGCTATGAAGCTATAACAACCCAATTTCTCGAGTCAACGTTCGAGCATTGACCCTAGTTGGCAGTGAACTCAATAAGGTGACAGTGAAGAACATGTACCCACTTCCTAGGATTGATGACCTGTTTAACCAGTTGAGAGGTGCTTGCATGTTTTCTAAGATTGATTTAAGATCGAGGTGCCATCAGTTGAAAGTTAAGGAGGGGATATCCTTAAGACAACTTTTAGAACTAGATATGGCCATTATAAGTTCTTGGTGATGCTGTTTGGGCTCACAAATACTCCTGCAGCCTTCATGGATTTGATGAATCGTATCTTCTAGCCCTACTTAGATCAGTTTGTGGTGGTCTTCATTGATGATATATTGGTGTATTCATAATCTGAGGATAAGTATGATCACTATCTTCAAGTTGTGCTTCAGACCTTTCGAGAGAGACGACTTTTTGCCAAGTTTAGTAAGTGTGAATTTTGGCTTTCTGAGGTGACCTTTTTGGGTTACATTATGGCGACGAATGGTATCCGAGTGGATCTGTAGAAGATTCAAGAAGTGGTGGTTGGAAGCCACCACATAATGTTTCTGAAGTTTGTAGTTTTCTGGGCCTCGCCAGGTATTATCGATGGTTTGTTAAAAGTTTTTCAATGATTGCTGCTCTGTTGACCAAGTTGCTGCAGAAGGGAGTTCCATTTGAGTGGAATGAGAAGTGCCAACAGAGTTTTGATCAACTTAAGGAAATTTTGACAGAGGTATCAATTTTGACCCAGTCGGAGTCAGGCAAAGACTATGTAGTGTTCAGTGATGCGTCCTTGAATGGACTTGGCTGTGTTTTCATGCAGGAAGGTAAGGTAGTCACTTATGCATCTAGGTAGCTTAAGCCGTATGAGCGTAACTACCCTACCCATGATTTGAAGTTAGCAGTAGTGGTTTTCGCATTAAAGATTTGGAGACACTATCTATTTAGGGAGAAGTGTTATATCTATACCAAACACAAGAGTCTTAAGTATTTGCTCACCCAAAAGGGGCTAAATTTGAGGCAACATAGATGAATCAAGCTGCTTAAGGACTCTGATTGCATTATTGACTACCATCCAGGTAAAGCTAATGTGGTAGCGGATGCATTAAGTCATAAATCAGTGGCAGTGTTGTAAGCGATGTTTGTGAGTTTGAACTTGTCAGAGCACGGTGGTTTATTAGTTGAGCTTCAGGTTAAACCGATGTTGGTGTGAGAGGTAAAATAGGAGCAAAAGTTTGATGATAGTTTGGTCGTCAGAGTAAATAGGGTGAGGTGAAGAGAAGCATCAGGCTTCGAATTGCAAGATGGCGATGTATTGTATTTCAGAGGGCGACTTTGTGTTTTAGTAGGAGCTTGGGGATAAAATCCTTTGTGAGGCACATAGTAGTCCGTTTACCATGCACCCAGGTAGTAACAAGATGTATCAGGAGCTTCGTTCATTTTATTGGTGGCCAAGGATGAAGACAAATGTGTTAGAGTTTGTGACTCGATACTCAGCTTGTCAGCAGGTGAAGGTAGAGTATCAAGTTCCTTCAGGTCTTCTTCAGCCTATCCAGATTCCACAGTGGAAATGGGATAGAGTCACTATGGATTTTGTGACTGGGTTACCTATGTCTCGGTGCAAACACGACGCAATTTGGGTAATTATGGACAAATTGATGAAGACTGCTCATTTTCTGCTAGTACGCATGGACTTTACTCTCGAGAAGTTGGCCAGATTGTATATTGGTGAGATAGTGAGGCTTCACAGGGTGTCGACTTTGATTATTTCAGACAGATCTGCGATTCACTTCGAGAGTTTGGAGAACCCTTCATGAGGCGTTAAGTACTCGCCTGCACTTCAGTACAACTTTTCATTCGTAGACTGATAGTCAGTTAAAGCTAGTCATTCAGATTCTTGAGGATATCTTTCGTTGTTGTATCATTGAGTTTGAAAAAGGTTGGGAGGAGCACCTTCCCTTGGTCGAGTTCACATACAAAAATAGTTATTAGTCTAGCATTCAGATAGCTCATTTTGAAGCATTATATGGTCGCAAGTGTAAGACTCCATTATGTTGGACAAAACTTAATGAGAGGAATATTGTTGGTCTGGAGTTGATCAGGGAGACTGAGGATAAGGTTCGGATGATCCAAGACAATCTGAAAGTAGCTTTCGATCGTCAAAAGTCATATGCAGATTTAAAGTGCAAGGAGATAGAGTTTGTGGTGAGAGACAAGTCTGCCTTAAGGTTTCACCTTGGATGAAAGTTCAGACTTGTCATATGAAGAAAAGCTAATTCAGATTTTGGCCCAAGATATCAAAAAGCTTAGGAACAAGAAGATCCCATTAGTGAAGTCCTATGGAGGAATCATGGAGCTGAGGAGGCGACACGGGAGCCAATGGAGTCCATGAAATTACAATATTTGCACCTTTTTTATTCAGTTAAATTTTAAGGACAAAATTTCTTTTAAAGAGTGGAGAGTTGTAACGGCCCAAATTCTCGAGTCAACGTTCGAGCGTTGACCTGGGTTGGATATGGATAAATTTATAATGACTAAATCATAAAAATGGTAAAAGTTAAATTACTATATTTTTTTATTATTTAATGACTTATATAGCAATTACACTAAGGTCCAAAATGGAAAAAAAAATACCATTTTGGAATATAGTGGATGGTTGGTGTAAGATTTGTTACAAATAACATTAAAATTTTAATATTAAAATAATGTAATAATGGTTTATAACATAAAAAAATAAAAGAAACAAAGCCATATTTATTTTCATCTTCTTTCATCTCCACGAAACACCCAAAGAAAACCAAGCATCCATTTTCTTTGCTTCAAAGCATTCGACCCTTTTGCAAGGTAAGATAATTTATACCCGTTTTTCATAAATTTTATATTTTTTTAATCGCAGAAGCTCAATATAGCTAATTCGAGTGTTATTTATCAAAACTATTTAAGTTTCAAAATGTTGCCATTGATGAATGCTTGAAGTTTTTGATGTTATTTGGTTAGATTTGAAGCTCAGATAGTAAAGTGAAAATTGTTGATTTTGAACATAGGGACTAAGGTGTAAATATTTCAAAATTGGTACAAAATTTCTTTAATAATAGATAATATAGGGCTATATAAGGGTTTAATTGAGATCTACTTCGAAATTGAGTTTCAAATTTGAAAGTTATAGCAATTTTGGTTATAAAGACTAAATTGAATAAAATGCGAAACTTTAGGGAACTTTTGTAAAATGATAAATTGACTGATAAATGGAATATGATGAATTGAAATTTTAGATATTTAATAAATTAATATTTGACTACGACTGATTGAACAATATTAGTATGAATTTGATCGATTATTGAAAATAAAAGGATTAAATTGAATAATTTACAAAGTATTTATGATCTTGTAATTGAATGTAATTCGGATAGATCACATTGTATTATTATTGAATTATTATTCGTAGCTAAAAACGACTCAGAATCATTGAAAGGAAAAGGAAAAGAAAAAGTCGACAACGAATGATTTGAACTTTCAATTTGTATTTCTATGACTCGAAACTAATTTAGCTACTGTTTATTCATGATTTAATATATTGTACAATATTAAGGTAAGCTAATAATAATTATTGAGTGAAATGGTATAGTTTGAAATTGATTATCGAAATAGGGGTTAAATGAGAAAAGAATAGAAAGTTGTATAATTTAATTGTTATATAAAATGGGATACGAATCTCAATAGTATATAATAGAATATGTACTTGGTTGAGTCCTTCGTATTTTTCTATGTTTGGAATGTTTAGATAAGTGAACTGATAAAAGGTTGAATATTAAGATTTAGAAAAAACTAGGTAGGAATAAGTAAACTTAAATGATTTGTACTAATGGTTAGTAATGATAATTATATGGGGTTGTAGTATGTGATTGATCTGCCTTGAATTGTATATGCTAGAATGGATATGGTATTGGAATTGGTTGTGAGGAAAGAAATGGTCATTGTGTATAATTGAACATGTTTTGTATAGGATAATGCTGACTTGAAATGGAATATGTACCAAATGTAATACATTTCTTCGTTATAGTATGATTATGATTTTGAATGGTTATATAATGTGTACATAAGTGTGAATTATGGAAATGTGTTAAGTTATAGTTGAATTTATGAATGGTGAATTTTGTGATGTTTTTGTTATTTTAATAACATTTACTTAAAGGAGTCTTATGTTTATATTATACTAAGTTGATGGATGATTTGATATTTTGGTATAGTTTGTATATATGTAATGTTATTTGATAATAGTATGAATTATGTGTATATAAATGTGTTGTGATATTCTTGAAGTGTGAAATGAGTATGATATAATAAGGTAGGTAGCTAAAGAACATTAAATGGTGTTTTGGTAGTAGTATTGTTGAATAAGGTAGGAACAAAGTTGTTATTAGGTATGTGAAATGGATATACAAATAGCAGCTAATAATGTCATAAGTTGGTAAAGAAAATGTTCGGATATATGGTAGATATGGTTAGGTTATAATTGAATGAATTGAGTTATATCTTTGAAGGGTTAAGTTGAATTGATAATTGATGAATGAACATAATCAAACATGCTTGTAGATGATCAATTAGGTTAGTAAGCATTTATGGTTTGATTAGTGAATTGGATATGATTTGGTAGAACTTGTGATTAAAGTAGAAATGTTATGTTTTGAACTTGTTATTTTGTGAGATAAATGGCAGGTTTTTAGGTGCCTTAAGTCACCATTTGAAATGTTTTAAGTTTAGGCATGAAATGGACTTGTATTGGGAATTTTTGACCATTTTAGCCAGAAATTATCGATACCATGGCATAAGTATCGATACTCGACCATTTAAATCGATTTATCAAACAAATAGAATGCCAAAAAGGTATCGATACTTAAATGGGTATCGATACTTTTCAAATAGTTATCTATACATGATATGTATCGATACCTACGACTTAAATGAGGTATTTTAAAACATCCAAGCTAAAAACGGTATCGGTACCTACCCAAAGGTATCGATACCTGCTATGGAATTTTGAAACTTTACAATTTAATCCTATTTCATGCTCGGATATTAAAATCGGGTCCCCCGTATATTCAGTTTAGGTTAATTCTAATTGTATGATTGAAATGTTTACTATTGTATGTATAAAAATATGTCTATATAAATTGAATTGAAGTGGGAAGAATTGTTGCTAGATTTGGGTACTTAACATGTATAGATTGAATATGTAAAGCTTAGTAACTCCAATATGTAATATATATGTAGATATACTTGTTTTACTTAGGATAGAATTGGTTATACTAATATTACATGTTTAAGTTATGAAATACCACTAAGTGATTTGCTCACATATGGTTTGTTTTCTTCGTGCGCAGGTTAAATTTAATTCGAGATTTTCCAAGCATCGACCTTAGCATCTATCTGCTGGAAAAAATTTGGTTTGAAAACGGTTTTCTTGTACAATGAAAAATTTAAAATTTGAAAATCGACCCGGTTTGTGATATTTATAGCAATAAACCTTTAGACCAAAGTCGTACTTGTGTTTTCAGATAAACAAATCCTTGATGTTTTCTGTCTTTCAACCAAATGATCTTCTATACTATTATTGCACCACAATTACTTCAAGTGTGGGCTTGAACCAATTGAATCAAAACACATAACTAGAAAAAGTGTTCTTTTCTTTTTGAAGTGAAAACGAAAATTCTCTCTTCTTTAATAGAAATCGGTAAAATTGTTATTCTAGAAAAATATATTTAATAGTTGAGAATAAAGTCTTTCTATTTTTCGGCAGAGTAACAATCTTTCAAAGTTGTGTTAATAGCTCTACCGGTGACATCTATTTATAGGAAGAGAAAATAGAACCCTTGTTGAATTTATAGATGTTTATTTCAACTAGAAAACTTCTTACTAAGAGTGGGAGTAGGGTGGACGACATCATCTAGTATTCCTACTAGGGTTCTCGCCCCTTCATATTTCATAAGGGGATTTTGGACCTCTTTCACATCAGGTCCAATTACGGGTACTTCTCGGACTTTTCAACCCAGTACTTTGTAATTTGATCCAACCCGATTCTATTTTTCTATTTCCCAGAATAAACTTTGAAATTTTATATTAAATAATTTTCTCATCCCAATTTTACCCTAGTAAAATTATGACGATTTTATCCCTGGTAAAATTTTCTAAAAGATATGTTTAATATTTCACCACTCAACATGTTCACTATGACCGAATGATTTATTTTCATTTTTAGGCTTTAAAATAGTTAAAAAACATAAACTCATTCTTTCGATTATTTCTAAGTAATTCAAGTACATTTGCAAATGTATCATTTCCATTTCCATTTCCATAAAAACACATTCATTTCCAAATGGTTTCATTTCTCCATTTTGAAGAAAACCATGAATGTTTTCCATTTCTCTATTTCTATTCATTCTGTTCATTTTGATTCAAATACACAATTTATTTATGGTTTCAACGAGCTATAAAGGGATCGATTGGACATATGCAATTGAGGCTAAAATTATTTATAATTAAGTTCTAGCGTTTCGCCTATTAATTATAAACTCATTTAGTTATGAAGTCATTCCACTAGAGTATTGTGACTGAGCTCTCTCAATGACATACCATTACGAAAGCAACTCTAATAGTGTTCGTCTAATGACTTTTTCATTAGTGTTTTACCCTTATAGGATATAATTGATCTCTATGGGATAATACCCGTTCTCCCCATATGATCCTATTTTATCTCATGGTAACCATTACATCTTCCTTCATGAAAAATCAATTACCATTAAATAATAATCAAGTCATTCATCATAAAGACGAACTACTCGTGGCCATGTTTACTTTTCATCAACCATGTAATGTCAATGAGAGGATATCATTAACCCATTTCTTGGGCTATGAATTTCACTATTGTGAATGACGCTAAATACTATAGAAGTCGTACACCCAACGCACCAGTTTTCGATTCCTTATCTATTCGAACTTAGGCTTTTCCTTGCATCAAAGTGTACGAGTCACGCTTACATAGTCCGCCATCCACTCAGGATTTTGGTATGCCACACTATGAATGTCACAAGCGAATAGACCCGTAAACAGATTCAGGATCTATTCTACTTGGGTCCAATCCGATGTACTATCAGTTCAGTCAGTCACATCTATGTCTCTATCTTCTGAGAGTATTCTGTTCCGATGCCCAAGACAAGACATCTCCCCAATTAGACTTGATAGACAACATATTAGTCTTTCAATCGGTTTGCTCATTTTCGATTAGACTAAGGACATGTTTAGGTTTGTCTACTAATATAAGTTGTCTTTTTGTATTACGATCTGACCACATAATATTGCTTAGAATTAGTTAAACATTAGACAATCAATAAGCAACATTTTCTTCCATTTTGCTTTGCGTGCAAAAACCACATGAGGTCATTTATACAAAGTATTAATGTAATTCATGAATACTTTTATTAACCAATATTTTCGAAAAAATTACAAGTGTACATTGACGAAAATACTACATTTAGGGCACTAAATCCAACATCATCCATAATCCTGTCCTTAGCAATGTTTGTTTGTTTCACCTTTAAATTATATTTCACATATGCTTAATAGGTTAGGTTTCACAGTATTAAATAATGTTAGAATGAAATTTTGAACTTCATAGTCTAGTACTAATATATATAATTGGTTGATTTGTTGTATGTTATTAGATGCTTATATAACCGAAACTCGTATTTACTTAAGTATGTTTAAGGAATGAATATTCATTTGATTTAGTCACATTAATTGTATAATTTAGTCACTAATTATTCGTAGTTGTTTTGACAACGAATGTGACACACTGTAGCTTGGACCCGACGATCGGTCCAGTTATAAGGTGTTACAGAAATTGTGGACTAAATTTAATAAAATAAAAAGTAGCATGACATGATTGATATGTGATATAGAGTGGAATTGAAATATGTTATATAGTATTATGAATTGGTAAAATGATGATCGAATTAGAATAATGAAATGTCAATTCAATCATATAATGAAATTGGAAAATTGGTTACCCTATCAGTTGTTTAGATAGCGTCGGATATAGTTGGCATGCCATAGGGACAAGATATTGATAGAAACTATCATTGTCGAGCAACTCGAGGTGGTAGAACGTGCATATAAAGTCATCATTTTCAGGCAACCCAGGATGACAAAATAATTAGATTGTGGAAACCATCATTGTCAGGCAACTGATCCACATTTTCTTTTAACAACTGAATAAAAGTCTCTAGTACTAATTACACTTTAGTTTCTTTTAACCAACCACAATAAAAGGCAACTAAATACACTTCAGGTGGTAGAAGGAGCCACATTTCCTTTCATCTTTTAAGCTGAATAGTTACTTCTTCATTTTTAGGGTTTTAATTCATAGCTCTTTTTAGTTTTGTTGGTTTTAGTTAGTTTTACTGTAACTCTAGTACTAATTACACTTTAGTAATTTAACTTTGCTTTGTATATTCATTTTCATCCAAATCCTTCAATATATTTCATTTTTATTTCCTTTCCAAAGTCTAAAAATATGCACTTTATTTGTATTTCCACTTATATTATTGTTGTCATCATCTTCTTCAAGCATCCATCAAGAAATTTCTAAGTCTTTCTTAACCTTACTCTTGTGTTTATTTTTATGTATGATTTGAGTATATGTTGGGTGATTGTGTGCATAGAAATGATGATTGGTAACTACATTTATGGTGGTTGGTTGATAGAAATGTTGCTTGGTTAGTGTTCGGTACGTGGACTAAATAATAAAAATTAGTCTAAATTGAATAAACTTCAAAACTTAGAATCGAAACCTCTAGGTGAATAGTTAGGTAGGTGAGACTAAGAAGAGATCCTATTAAACACCAATTTGGTTGTCTCGAGTTAGTTTGGTGAGGTTGAGAGATAAACTGGATTAAATCATCTAATTTGGTAAAATGGTGACCGAAAGGGAAATTTGAGCCAATTAGAAGTTTAAACCTTTTAAATCCCTAATCCAAAAACTAATCAACAACACGAAAGTCAACGAACACTTTTTGTGTATTGGATTGTTAATTGCTTAATTTTAAGTATTTTACAATTTGGTCCTTATTAGTGTAAGATAGTCGATTTGTGTAATTACCCTTGATTATGATATTTTGTAATATCGTATTTAGTGAGTAGCTAGCTAGACTTCCTATTTGCATACTTGTTGCACTTTGATCACTTTGTCCCCAAACTCTCTTGGGTTCGATTCTTGGAATACTCGGGTGTTCCATTATAACACTTAAAAATATTACAATTGACCTGTCACACTTGTAGTAAATCCATTATAGTTATTTTTGTGTTTATGTTGACTCAAAGCCCTAGTGCATGTATGCCGAGGCACAATCAAGAACCCAAGGTGACAAGCTTGTGTATCCATTCTTAGTCTGTGTCTAGTTAATAGGGTTATAAAAACATGAATTTGTTAAATGGTATGTGAAATGAAATGTAGTTGAAATGTGATATACGAAACATGCAAAATATCATGAGAAATGAGTCGAAAACAAGCTTTGGGGGTCGATTGAGCATTAATAAGCTAATTTGCTCGAAAATGATTGAAACGTTAGGATGAAATTGAGTATGTGCATATATTTTAATGATGATACATGAATAAGTATATGTGCCTACATATGAAAATATGAATTGATCAAGTAGTACGTGAAGTCAATGAGAATATGAATTGAGTATATGTGCATACATAGTGAATTGGTGTGTAAAAATGATTATATGCATGTTTATATGGTAATGGAAGTTTTGGCATGAAATTATATGAGAATTGGCTATAAATTGAACTAAAATTTAATGTATGTAATTGATTTAAACTTGTATTGTATTGACTTGAATCATGGAAATACCACTAAGCTTTATCGCTTAGAATACGGTTTGTTTTCTCCATGCATAGGTATAAGTAAATTCTAATGTTCCATAGCATGATCCAGCATCCAGCCAATGATCCTCGACTCAACAAGGTTTGTATAGTCTCATTTTGCTAAATATATGGCATTTTCACACCCGGAGATGTTTATGAAGGTCATTTTTTAAGAAATGTTGCGGGTTGAATATATAAATTTCATATCTAATCCAACTACAATTCTGGGTATCCAATTAGAAAACTTTTAGTTTAGTCAGGCTCTAGTGTGATTAAGTGGGACTTGCAGACTGAAATATCGGTAGTTAAATTTCAATTTTAGTGCCGTTGCATTAAGACTAAACATTTCTGAGTGGGAAACATTATGATTATGGATATTAATTGTTAGGTTGACTGAATTGGCTTTAGTAGTCATAAGCGGGAGGGATATAAATAAAGGAGAATCAGTATCCTCATTTGATCATTCTCTCGTTCTTGCATTCAATTTTCTTTCTTCTATTTTCTTCTATGACTCATTCTGAAAGTGAAGCAAAGAAGAGAAAAGAGTTTAAGGAGCGGTCTGCATATGGGGAGGAATTAACGTGTTAGCTTGAGTAATTGAGAATTTAGCAATCTGGTAATCTTTCTATCTATTCTGTATGTTTCGATTGAAAAATAAGGAAAGAAAAATAGTGGATTTCAATATAATCCATTGATTTTGGATTTTGATGATTATGTCACAGTTAACCTTTAAAACTTCTCTGCATGCTAATGAATTATGTTTGTCTTACATATGAACACCTCTGTTTTGATTGTCATTTGGTTGTTATGTTTAGCTAACCAAGAAAGAGGAGGGCCAGTTGATAAAGGAAAAGCTAAACAGGTGTAAGTAATATCAACATCCAGGTATTTTGTTGGTGAGTTCCTACACTCATACTCGTAGATGTCATTCATTATGCTACCTTATTGTGTGGATTGTTGTGGTGAGAATCATTAGCTGGAAAATTGTATAGTTGTAAACATGCGCACATGTGATTAATGTAGTCATGTTCAGTGTGTACTAGCAAGTAGAATAGATTGGTTGATTTTTTTACGCTAATGTGATATATGTGAAGTAAGGAGGTATGTAAAGTAGATAATGAGAGTTGAAGTGATGCATGTTATTTGGCTTTACGAAGGTTCGAATGGATTGTACGGAGATATTTGTGCACAAGTATACAATAACCCTATGAGGGTTTTTCTCAAGTATGAGACTTTATGGAGTCTAAGGCTCTAAGCCTCATGTATGTATGCAAGTCCCATCACCATGGGCATACGTAAGCTATGATAGTCCGCTGGACTTGTCCTCAAGTTTTCATGTTAAAGCTATATGCAGGACTCCGCTATATGAAATTCTGCAAGACATTCTGTATCTATGAACCTGTATCTATGAATCTGCATCTATGAATCTGTATCTATGAATCTGCATCTATGAATCTGCATCTATGAACCCACATCTATGAATTCGTATATAAGAATTTCCATCTATGAATCTGTATCTATGAATCTGCATGTACAAATCTACATCTATGAATCCACATGTATGGATCTACATCTATGAATCTGCATGTATAGATTCACATTTATAAATCTGCATGTGAGAGTCTGCAAGACTGTTCACCTAGTTATTTCGTAATGTATCTATCTACGCGGTGGGTCATCAGCCAAGTTTACTTGCATCAAGTCTATACTAGAGATTATGAGCGTTATGACCATTGGTGGGAGAAATACTCATGTGTTATGAACTGCACCATTGTGAAGTTCAAGCCTAAGTATAAGTTGCGAAATTTTGTTTTTACATGCTTCATTTCCATGTACGCCTCATGAATGTACAAGTTTTGTCAAAGTGTGACGTGGCAAATTCTTAAGCTAACCAACAAAAAAGGGAAGGATTTATTTTTTTTTAAACTTACTAAGTTCCTTACGAACTTACCATGATTCTCTCTTTTGATTTCAGGTAATCTAAACTATTGCAATAAGTTAAGAGGGACTAAGCCAGAGTCTTCAAGCCTAGTGTGAGCCTAACACCTTTTGTTTGTAACATGTATAGATATCAGGGCAACTAGTGGGTTAAACTCTTGTATCATATTTTTTAGAAGAACTCACTAAACCTTGTTATAAATGTAATTTGAACTCACTAAACTCTTGTATCATATTTTTTAGAAGAACTCTTGTATCATAGTTTTGTCAAAGTGTGACGTGGCAAATTCTTAAACTCTTGTTAAAGATATGTTAGAAATGTAGATTTGGGAATGGTATATTTGGTTGAAATCGAAAATGGTTATAATGAAATTGCTTTTTAGGTGATGCAAGTTGGTGCCATTTTGGACCATTTGTAAATGGACAATCACGTCATGATGTCGGGCCCTTGTCGTCGCGACGAGACCTACTCAGTGGGTTGCATTGGGATGAGAAACCCCCAAAGTCACAATATCAACCTAATATTTTGAAAACTTTACACTTGGGTCCTAATTCGACCGCGAGTTAGCAAAAGAGCTTTCGTAAGCTCATATAAGACTCGTATTTAGATGTTTAATGGTACAAATTGAATACAATTTATTGTAGTTGCTCTGACAACGAATGTGATATCTTGTAGCTTGAGCCCGACAATCAAGTCGGGATGAGGTGTTATAATAAATATGAATTATAAAGTCAATAGATAATTATGTACATCATAGGGATTTAGTTAACATGTATAGGAATTGGTTGGTATACTTGTATAGTAATTTTGATTGATTGTTTGTAAATTGCAGCAGTTCACTACTTTCTTTGGATATGAATATAAAGCTTATCCAAAAAGAGAATATTGACAAGCTAAAAACCTTTTGCTACAACAAATACTAATAGCTTTCAATCTCCTAACCTAGGGAAGCTAGGACAGCAGAGGCAGACTAAACCTTAGGAGTTTAGGTGAATTTTAAAATGTGAGAATCCTTGTAACAATTTATGAAGGGCCTTTAGGAGTAAAACTTTCAAAGTTAAAAATGCTTACATAATGTCAAATGCTAAAACGATTTCTAAATTTTATGCAAACTTGTGTGCCATTACCAACAAAACCTTTGTTCTTGATGAGTAATATTCTAAAGTTTAACATGTTTAAAAGGTACTAAGACCCTAAAATAAATATTTACTATCAAATTTATTACCATAAGAGAAGCCAAATAAATTAGTACCATTAGGATGGATGAAATGATTGGCTTATTACAAATATTCAAAATGAATTTAAAAGCAATATAAAAGAAAAAGTCAAAGATGAAAAAGTGTTACGCTCAATGTTAAAACCACTGTAACACCCCTAACCCATCTCCGTCACTGAAACAAGGTTACGGAGCGTTACCGGAGTTCACAGATTTAAAAATAGTTTACACATATCATTTACTATTCATAACTGAAATCAAACATATTCAATCATAATGTCCCTTGAATGGGCATTCGAGACCCAATTTATGCTTTAGAAACAAGTCGGGACTAAATTGAGAACTCAGAGAAATTTTTGCA
This sequence comes from Gossypium gossypioides, assembly GCA_013467495.1. NCBI lineage: Eukaryota > Viridiplantae > Streptophyta > Magnoliopsida > Malvales > Malvaceae > Gossypium > Gossypium gossypioides. The sequence goes on from CM025150.1 coordinate 12,758,021, forward strand.
AAATCTCAAAATTTTTCTTAGGTGCAGAGGACACACGCCCATGTGGCTAGGCCGTGTGGCTTACATGGCCAAGTTACACACCCGTGTCTCAGGCCGTGTAGGCATTTGATGTGAGGTACACGGCCATGTCCTAGCCCGTGTTCATGCCCGTGTAACTTTCTGACTTGAGTCACACGGCTAGCCATACACCCATGTGACAGGCCATGTGGACAATTTAATTTTCGAAAATTAGGTGCGGGGGTCACACAGCCAAGTCACACGCCCATGTGCTAGGCCATGTGACACACATGGCTGAGACACACACCCGTCTGAGCAATTCGAAGCATTTTGTTTCTCAAATTTTAAATGCAGGGGACACACGACCAAACCACATGCCCGTGCACATGGTCGTGTGTCACACACGGCTGAGACACATGCCCGTGTCTCTACCCGTGTGGACAAAATAAGGCCATTTCCAAGCCTTATTTCTTACCCAAATTGCCTTCCACCTAAAAAAACACTTAAACATGTTCACCAACCAATTCAAACCATTCAAATCAAGTCAAATTCATGTATTAAGTA
>CM025150.1:12870044-12880809 GCA_013467495.1 Gossypium gossypioides
ATGATTAATATGATCACTATCAACAAATGGTTGTGATAAATTGTTCGTTCGAGAACAAGCAACCCGTGGTCACGTTCCATATTTATCAATCCACACAATGCTAATAAGAGGATATCATTAACTCTTTAATTGAGCTATGAATTTCACTATTTCTAGTAAAGCCATGCCATACACAAGTCAAATGCCCAACATACCGGCTATGGGATCGATCATCTTTAGAGCATGAGCTTCTACTTATAGCAAAGCACATGAGTTGCATACGCATGGTTAGTGACTAACTCAGAATTTAGATAAATCACACCATGAACGTCAAAAGTGAATTAATTCACAAACGGATTCAAAATTAAATCGTCTTGGGTCCAGTGTAATGTATCATTCTACCAATGAATACATCTATGCCTCTACTCGTGGAGTCTTTTACGGGATTGTAGACGACATAATAATCCTTCTCAGTATTTGAATCAAATGCTCACTTTGATTCTTTTACAGGATTACAGACTCATTTAGATTATCTACTAAAGTAAGTTGTCTTTCTCGCAATGTAAACATTTTTTTACAATGCTACTTATTTTCAGTTTGAACTTTAGACAATCAATGAGCTAATATTTGCTTGTCACAATTTTGCTATGCATCCAAAATAAAAAAGATATATATAAAAGACATAATATTGAAATGTTAAATTAAATTTATTTATTTATTTATTTATCGTTCAAGTAAATAGAAAACAGTTACATGTTTAGTACAATATGGGCATATTTCCCAACAATACTAGATTCTTTCATAGTCGCACACTTCGAAGAAGGAAGTTTAATCACATCAACGCTTTGAGAAATCAGGCTAGGGATTGGATTTTCAACTTGGATGAACTCTAACTTGAGGTGGCCAAATTTTTTCAGAAATTTTATGGAGAGTTGTCGACTCAATGTGGAGATCTACCTTCTAATCCCTTTCCCTTGATCATTGTGATAAGGGTTTTTTGGAGAAGGGGATTTCGAATGAGGAAATCAAGTGTGCTCTTTTTGACATGGCACCTCTAAAGGCTCCGTGTCAAATTCCAAAAATCGGGTTAGTAGAAATTGGGTTAATGAACTGAGAGTGGCCATGTCCAATTTTTTTATGATCTTTTACTCATTTGATAATAAATAAATATCAAGTATAGTGGTTGAGTAGTGGTGGAGTTATCCTTGATGACCTTTGTTCGAATCCCTTCTCTCACATTACTTTTTATGTGGTGCAATTTTACCTTAAACCTTAGCAAAGGTCACACCATGTTTTTAAAATAAATGTTGTAGGAATTTTATCAAGCTAATGAATAGTTAAGTGGTTAAGTGCTTATTTATTTTCTTAAGGTCTTATGTTTAATTCCCCACATTCTCATGTTTTTTATTTAATTTTTGGCTCATAAAACTTTGGTCAAAGCTTCCATAACCGTCCACTCCTAGTTACCATGCAAAGAAAGATTCTTTCCTCCTTTAACTAGTTAACCTACCATCTTTTGCCCCCCTTTTCACTCCATTTGTTCCCCTCTTTCCTTTTCTTCTCCATATTTTCCTCACTTTCCTTTGAACTAATGTATGTCACCCCTAGCACATGAAATCATCGACATTCTTTTTTTTTTCCTTTTTTTCTTTCATATTTTCCATTCCCCTTTCTACTCTCTTTGTCTCCTTCTCTTTCTAAAAGGTAAAGTGTTGACTAGGTAGTTGTCTAACCTTTGAAGGCTTTGCACACATTTTTGTTTTTCATTTTTGCAAAAATCCTCTCTTTCTCCTCCTTTGAACCACTTTATGCCACCCCTTATTTGGTTGTTCTCCTCTATCTTTTACTCCACTTTTCATTCATTTTTTTGAGACCACCACCAGACCACCGCTGAACTACTGCCGGACCACTACCGTGTCCACTACTCTCTTTCTTTTTCTTTATTATTTATTTTTATCTCCTCCCTTTATCTAGTATCAAAATTCCCCTTCTCTTTTCCTCCTCCTCTATCGGGTTCTCATCAGACGGCTATCGCCGCCATCGTCGCGTCGTCCCACCTCCACCAGTTTTGGTGATTCTTTTTCTTTTCTTCACCATTTTTCGATCTCTATCATTCTCTTTAGTAACCGAAAATCCTATATCATCTATTTCAATTAGTTTTTAATTTATTTCCAAATGTTGTATTTAGTGAATCACTTTCCAAATAATCCTTTTTCTAGTTTCACATACCTCTCCGATACAAGATCACAAGGATCCTTTAACCCTCTCGTTTCAATCAATAAAGAGTAAGCATATTGGTTGAATGAAAAACCACTATTTCCTCTCTTATTTTTCTTTAGGCAGAATGTATAATAGTGTGTTTTTCCTTCAAATATTAACATATCGTATTCTACTTTATGTTAAAGGGTTCGATCAATACCAACCCAGAAAATCACTAACATTGGAAACGAGATTACATTTTGATTGATTTTTATAAGAGTAAGTGTTGATGGGAGTTTTATTAAATTAACTTATTTCATAAAGCGTTAAAAACAACCACCCTTATGAGAAATCACATTTGTTGATAAGTAGGTGACCTATTGATTAGATCCAAGTGTGGGCATTCTTTAGAGTGGTGATTCGCTTTGGATCTACTATCATGTGTGAGTCTAATCTAAAATAAAATTTGATATACGTTAATTCTAGTATTTAAATAAATATTATTATTTATATTGTGTTTTATTCGAATACATAAAGTATTCCAAAAAGGGAGATTAAACCCATCGATGTGTAGTATACCAAGTAAGTGACCCAAACCAACTAGCTTATGAAAAGTATGTTGTGTGGTTATGATTTTCACTGTTTCAAAAGTATGCTATTCACATTCTCATGTTATGTGATATTATGGCATAATTGATTTTACATGAAAAATAAATTGTAATATTCGATATCTTAAAATAATAAGTGAAATGCATGTTAAAAATGCCCTATATGATATTATATTTTGAGATATCTGGTTTGCATGTTTCAACATGCCCAATGTGACAAGTGATATCTTGAAAAGAAAAATATGTATATATATTTATTGTAGCCATATCACATGCATGGGATGGGACACTATAAGGAGGAAGAATTGGTGGCTTTGTCCACAACCTACATGGTTAGCTTGTCTAGAAATTTGGAGTGTTTGGATGGACGTGTTTTAGGGAACTTGATTTTGGAGTGTAGCGGTGATGGGTAGGATGTTTTAAAAAGATTTGCATAATTGTTTTACAAAAACTGCATTGTTATGATCATGTGCATAAATATTGGATATTTTGAATAATGAGTATGTTCTTATTGTTATTTGTTTTGTATATTGAATTCCTGCTTAATACTTGAGTTAAGACTTACCCTGAACTTTATAGCTCACCCCCTTTAGTTTTTTTATTTTACAGATAACCCTGTGGTTAAGATTTGATTACGACATTTGGAGGAGTTTCTCGAAATTCTTTTTAAATTAAAGTAATTAAAGTTTATCTTAATATTTTGTTATTTTTGGATTGTAATAAGTTTAAGTATGGACTGTGGCATGGGACTTTACTTTAGGGATTTCATTCTAATATACATGAGTTGATTGCATGACATTAAGTTTTAAAAACTGCATAAATTAGTATTTGATAAGAATACACATGAAACTTGGTTTCTATTAAAACTTGACAAAATCGCTATCTTCTGCTTCGACAACGAAAATGAGTTTTAGACAAAAATATGACTTGATTTTTGAGGTTTTAAATTGTTTATTGATATTTTATCAAATTTACATGAAATATTAATTTTTAACAAAATATGCTTTTAGTAAACTTTTTCGTTTCGATTCTTATAAAAATATGTCAATATTACATTTTTCCGCTGCAATTCTGAGAAATGAGTTTTTAATAAAATTATACTTAGTTTTCAAAATTACTAATGTTTACAAATGAGATTTCTTAAGATATTTGATTTCTAAAGTTAACATGTTTTTCCTGAATAGTGACGAATAACCAAGTTATTTAGTTTTGAATAAATAAACAAATGGTTTTAAAATATGATTGAAATTATGAAAGTTTTGATTAGCGATCAAACATTTACAAGTATCGAAATCATTAATTTCTATAATTATCATATTTTTGTGAGATTAAGTTAAATATTTGATTTCACTAGTTTTGAATGATTTACACTAATGGTTTAAAACATATGTTTGAAAACCAAGAAAGTTTTTTTGGGCCATTCCGGTAGCCAATGTAGCTTTCTGAATTCGGCCATAACGATTGAGCCGGGTTTTGGGTGTTACACACCGGGCAGCGATGGCATTCATGCGCTCTTTTTTCAAAACCAATGGTAGAGCATTGGTGGTGATATTTGTAAGTGGGTTAAGTGGGTGTTCGATGGTGAATTGATTGATCAGGAGCTGAATAACACCCTTATTATTCTCATTCCTATGGTTTCCAATCCGAATAGCTTCTCTGAGTTTCGGCCTATCAGTCTATGCTCGGTCATTTATAAGTTTAAAGTAGTTTCCCCTAAAATCATTGCACCTGAACAGGCTAGCTTCATTGTGAGAAGAAGCATTTCTAATAATATCCTTATCGCACAAGAGGTCATTCATTTTATGAGGAGTAAAAAGAATAGGTAGATGATAGTCAAGATTGATCTGGAGAAATCTTACGACAGGGTCCATTAGGATTTTGTTGATGGTTATTTGCAAGTTGCGAGAATTCCTGATTTTTTTCTAAGGACAGTTATCATGTCTGCTATTTCAAATTCCACTATGCAAATTTTGTGGAACGGAGTGCCAACTCAAAAGTTTAAGCCGGTGATAGGGGTCCGTCAGGGATGTCTGTTGTCTTCATATTTGTTCGTTTTGTGTATGGAATGGTTAGGACATGGTATTCATTTGGTTATCTCATGCGGTAAGTAGAGCCCTATTAAATTGTCTCATTCGGGCCTTGAATCATCACACTTTTTTTTTGCTGATGATCTCATTATTTTCTCCAAAGACGATTTAGGTCATGTTATGATTCTTAAAGAAACTTTAGACCGATTTTGTTCTTTCTCTAGTTGCCGGGTTAATGCTTCTAAGACCAACATTTTTTTCTCCGGATGAGTGGATAGGGATCTTAATGGTAGAATAAGCACTCTTCTTGGCTTCCAAAGGGTTCAGAACTTTAGAACATATCTGAGGGTTCCTCTATTTCACGATAGAGTAACTTGTGGCACTATGTGGTTTGTTGTTAAAAAAGTGCGAAGCAAGCTAAATATTTGGGATGCCAGGTAGCTCTCCTTTGCAGGTATATCTACTCTTGCTCAATTGGTCCTTCTTTCCATCCCAAATTATTTTATGCAATCTATGAGGATTCCAAAAGGAGTCTATGAAAAGATTGAATGAATTGTCAAATAATTTTTATGGGGACTCGTCAATGGTAGGAAGAAGATATCGTTGGTGGATTGGGATTCAGTTTGTCAACCGTATGGCTGTGGTAGTTTAGGATTCAAACATTTGGGGGACCAAAATACTTCTTTTCTTTTAAAGTTGGGGTTTAACCTTGCTTCAAAGGTGGATGCTTTTTGGGTTCGTGTTCTCCTGTCAAAGTATGGGATGAAGGAGAGGCTTCTTGTGAGCATAGCATGTGGAAACTATTCTTTTGTTTGGAAAGCCCTTACCAAGATTTGGCCTCTATTGCGTGGGAATTTATTTTGGTCGGTGGGAAATGGGGATTCTATTTCATGTTGGAGGGATCATTGGATTCTATATATAGGGTCGTTGTATAATCATAAGCTTATTCAGAATAATTTTGTTTCTGATTGTACTCTCAATTATATGGTAACAGAGGAAGGTATGTGGAATCTTGATCTATTCAGAATTTGGCTGTCGAAAAATATTGTTAAAAATTTGTGGGCATTCCCTCTCCCTATCCCTTAGCAGGAGCAGATAAACTTAATTGGCTTTGTACCTCTATTAGATCCTTCTCAATTAAAGTGCATATTGGTCTCTTAAGGAGAACACGTGGAATCTAATGGATAATTGGTAGAAAATTGTCTGGAAATTTAAAGGTCATCATCATGTTCGATTTTTCTTATGGCTTGTGTTTAAACGTCCTCTGACTAACATGGAGAGCATAAGGAGGGGCATCGACAATAATGGTGCTTGTTCTCTGTGTAATCATGAATCTGAGGACATATTGTATGTACTTAAGGATTGCTTTGCTGCCAAGGAAGTTCGGTCACATATTGTGCCAACAAATAATCAACTCCATTTTTTCTCCTCTAACCTTCTTGATTGGATGGAGTCCAATTTAAGTAATCCTTTAAAGATGTTGAGCATGGGGATTACTTGGTCTAGCCTTTTTGGCTTAGTTGTCTGGCGCATATGGAAGAACAAAAACCTTTTTGTGTTTCAAGGATTATCTTGAAGTTCCTTTAAAACTATGAGGACATTCGTGAGTTGGGCCAAGCAATTTGATTTAGCTTACAACAAAGAACCACCAAGACAATTGGTTAATGCGTCTAACCTTACTCTATCAAGTGACTAGATTTTTTTAGTTAATGCGTTTAACCTTCCTCTATCAAGTGACTGGATTTTTTTACACACTAATGGATCCGTTAAAGTTGTTGTAGGTTTTGCTACTGCTAGTGGTGTAGTGCGAAATCAGTTTGGAGATTGGATCTTCGAGTTCAACCATTATTTAGGGGATTGTTCAACTTTTGATACAAAGCTTTGGGGTATTCTCGATGGACAATCTTAAGGTGGCATACAGACAACCTTAAGGTGGCTAACGCTTACCAGGATAGGCGTTTGGTAGATTCAACATCAACTTTAATGAGAAGGTGTTATCAGGTATTACAAACTTTTGATCAATGGAATATCAGACACATCCCAAGAAAGGAAAATTAACTGGCTGACTACATTACTAAGATAGCTTCCGAAATGAAAACTGAAGTGCAAGTAACAGCTTGGAATTGCTTTATGTGCTGATAGAGTTAATGGTTTTCTAGCTTTTGATGATCTAAGTTAGTTTTCTTTTGCATTGTATTTCTCACCAAAATAAAATAAAATAAAATCAACTCTTTGATTTACACCAAAAAAGAAATCAACTTTTTGATATGGTACAGACTTGTAATAAATTTTAATCAAAATTTAATCCAATTAAACTTTTCATATTTGTATAAAACAATAATAAGATTCAAATTGCATTTTGCATTCTTTAGAAACATTATAAATTAGTCCCTAAAATATAAATTAATTTTTTCTATTAAAACTTTTATCTATTTGTACTATTAAAAATTAACATGATAGACAAAAAAATTCAAAAAGTACCACATAAGGTGCTATATTTACCTTATGTTGAGGTACAAATATCAATTTTTAACAAAAAAGAAAAAACTAATTTACTCTTTGAGCTAACTATAATCCATACATAATCCTTTTACCATAGTTTACATTGTACAACTGATAATGTGAGGACAATGACGACTCTCACTCGTTAGCTTTAAAATTGAAAAAGAAGAAACCAAAGCCCCATACATTGAAATTTAAGCATAAAGCCAACATTGAATACGGTATGACCGTCTGACTATAAGTCAAGCCAAATCAGTTGTGCTTCTGTTGTTTCTAACAATTTTTTACGTGATAATGATATCATAAAATGTAAGCATTGGCTACTAGAATTGTCAATAACAAATGAGATTCAAGGATCGGATATGTGATGCACATTGGCTACTAAGTCTGACCAAAAAAAACCTTGCTAGCAAGTACAAAGCACAAATTCCTTGAAAGATTCAGATTTTTTTAACATGGTGTCCATAGATAAACTTGACCCCCACTGGTGGCTCCTGCTAACATCCCAATTTCATATGGGTGCGCATCAAATCTGCATGGAATTGCAGACATTTCTGGACTCTGCAAAGTCATAACACTTCTCTTTTGTGATGGAGAGATTACATCAACACCTCTTTTCATGTTGCCAATGAAGATGTATGAATCATCCCACCCCCATATACCTCTGCTTACAAATATATATACATGATAAAAAAAATTAAACCATCAAGCAGATCACTTGAGAAGAACAAAGAGTGGGACATGAAAGACAAGCAAAAAAAGCCAACCTGAAACTGGAAAGCCACCTCCCAGTCCAATTATCATGGTATATCATACAAGCGTCCTCAAAATTAACTCCACTTATTATACCCACCTTGTTGTCCAAACTATACAAAAACAAAACAATGTTAGTTTAATAGGGGGAAAATCAAGTAAAATACAGATTACATTAAGTTAAATTGTAGAAGATTCTATGCAACCAGAAGAATATGTGTTTCTGGTTTGTCCATATCTTCATTTTAAGCTACAATACATTAGCTGGTTTGAACCATTTATCTGGGCCTATGAAAGCTTAAATCCTGTCCCGCAATATCTCTGTGATTGCTTTTGTTTAGCTTAGGTCTTGAATATCCCAGGTCAAATCACCATCAAAACACATGAAGGAAGAAACAAAAAAAAAATGGAAGAAAAAGAAATGGGCAAAGTCATGAAAATGAGCCAATGTCATTTCTTTTATTTTTTAAGAGAGCATTTTAGCTTCTGTTTTCAATTATTCTTATCAGCAGGTGAAGAATCAATAATGCATGAACTAAGAACTAATTTTGTATTGGGACAAAATAACTGCAAAAGCAGTGGAAACTATATAAAGAAATATAAAAATTGAATTTTAATTATTACATAAATCAACCAATAATTTAAAACTCTGAAACTAGCCTTGCTTTCCTATCCTATGCCAAATAATTCAATTGTTTTCAATCAAATCGAAGTTCTATTGGGAGGCTCATTACTTCAATTGAGATCATTCAAAACCATTACAGTTTTTTTAGTTGTAACTTTAGACGGTTCTCAAAAAAGATAGGGAAAAAAATTTATTCCTAGAGTAGATACTAAGAGGAACATATAAACCAATGACTGGCATCCAGCAGCACCGTGCCAGTAGGAAGAGTTAAGCTACTAAGCTAAGCTGCTGTTGGGGAACTTGGTTGTCAACCAATGCAACGTGCTAACCGAAACTGCCTACTCCTGCCTAATCTCCCAACACACTCAAGAACCAAAAGCCGGTTGGGTTGGTCCAACCAGGAAAGGAATGGGAGTCTTAGGACATTGCTTTGCCGACCCCTAGTTCTGGTTCATACATGTTTATATTTATGATAGAAAACCTTTTATGTTTAGCAGTCATTCTTGGAAGTTTGTTTGAGAAAGGTTGAGACCCTCTCACAGGCATCCTCTTATATTCATTGGTGGTTGTCCACTAACTTCTTTCTTTACCCTTTTGCATATGTCCCTAAGTGGATGTGCACCTCCAGATGAGCAGGGGCTGGCCTTCCACTCTATTATGCAGCATTTATTTTAACACCACATGTAACGATTTTTTCCATTTATCCAGAAATCACCAATTAAAGCAATGTTTAGCATTGCCAAAAGGACACAATTAATAAACAAGGTAACATCTTAGAACCACCTACTACCAAAGACATCCTCAAAACAATAGAAGCTACATATCTCAACATAGAGGGCATCCATTCAAGTCAATTATAACTTGATATATAATAAAGTATGTACTGCAAAGCAAGTTGCTTAACCGGTGTGGAAGATAACAAAAAGCATCAATGAATATAGGGTTAAGAAAAGACTTAATACCTTGTGGTCGCAAGAGAGCTTCCAGACGGAGAGAAGTAAGCAGAATGAACAGCCCTACTATGGCTCACAGTCTTTAAGGTTTTCAGTTTATCGGCACTCATACTCCTTAAATCCCAAATGCAAGCAGTTCCATCCGTTGAACTGGTTGCCATTATGTTGGGATTTTGTGAGTTGAAGTTTATGGTGTTGATCCTATCTTCATGAAGCATCCAGTTTTTACTGGACTTCCCAGTCCGAATATCCCAAACCTTCAATCCTCCACGACCCTCAGCGAAATATAAGGTCTCCGAATTATTAGGCTGCTGAGAGAGGGAAAATATGGTATCATCACAAGAATGCACCAGATCAAAAACTTCCTTCTCAGCATCCATTAATCGAATAAAGCCATCATAGCAGCTGCTATAAATCTGCATCCAAAAGCAATAAAGATAGAGAAAACATCATATATGCACACCCTTTAACAAATTGTAAAATCTCGGTCTAATAAATAGATTTTTGAAATCCAAAGTACCTTTGACATCGAATATTGATGAATCAAAATCCCAGAAATGGGACCAGTATGCGGGCGATAAAGATATATGCCATCTTCCTTTTCATTGTTAGAATCCACATTCCAAAATGCAATATTCCCAAATTTGTTCCCAGCTGCAATCATCCTCACACTACTGCAAGGGAAAAACTTAACCACCATAATCCTTCCAGGCAAAAGCCGTGCTACATTTTCCGGTTTCAAATCCAACGATTCCAGCCATTGATCACTCTTCTCAATCTTAACTAAACCATCCAAATACTCATTTTTAACCACACCCTTGACCAACTTTCTTTTCCCACTCAAACTCTCATCAACCTTTTCTGTACCTAGTGATTCAAAACCCTCACTTTTGCAAGAACCCAAAGCTCCTTTCTCACTAAAAATCTCATCTTTAACATCCTTAACCGAAACACCAACTTGGGTCTCCTTTGCAATACTCAAAATTGTCCCAACCAGCATTTTGTTAGACTCCGTTTCATCATCTCCACTAAAAGCATCTACCATACTAATAGGACCCAAAACACGAGGCGATTGCGGCTTTATAACGCTAACGGATTTTGGGGTTTTATCGAAATTGT
>CM025150.1:12887975-12902857 GCA_013467495.1 Gossypium gossypioides
TCCAATTATAATAAACATGATATAATAAATAAATTATAGTAAAATATACCTGAGATTCTTTAACATCATCATTATCACCCTGGCTGAGTGGTTAAAGGTTCTACTGATTACCTATAGTGCGCAGACCTCAATTGAAATAGCAGTAACTCTAGGAGGCAACCGATAATAGCAAATTTTGGGATATTTTTGTGACTTATGGAGAAAAACAATTAAAAGAGAATTGTGCTAATAACATGTTATAAAATAAAAGACAGAGAATAAAGAACAAAGAGAATGAGAGAGTAAAGAGAGAGCGTATTTTATTGATCAATGGGGATATTTACAATGCTTCTCCAAAGTCTCTATTTATAGGCATAAGAAGTATAAATGAAGTAGAGACCTACTTCTAATCACTATTAGAATTTAAAGTACATCAAAACTTATCTTGATCTTGATAGCCATCCACTTATTAAGATATTCATAACACCACTTTATAGTTGGCATGCTCTGCCCATCATCCATCTTGTTCCACTACAAATATCCAATCTTGAAAATCATTGCCACCTTCATAGATGTTGGATACATCCATCCTCACTCCAAATAACCCAACTTTAGTTTAATTTTTTCTTGTTATTTCTAGTAATTTCAATAATTTTAAAGAGAAATAAATATTTAAACATAATTCTTCAAAAAAATATATTTAAACATAAAACATATGAGTTTTTTATAACATATTTTTAATCTTTTAGTAAGTTATAAATATACAAGGATAAAATAAAAATTTCATATAGTAGAATTGGAAGCGGTTAACAATTACCATAAACGTAACCTACCCACTGTAAAAAAAAAAATCCACCAAACTCTACTTCACATCCACTTTTCAAAAAAATCCATTCCATTTAGAATAAATGGATTCAAAATCCATCCAAAAACCCCATTCTTACTATCCTAAGTACCAAAAAAGGCTAGAAAGTGCAAACCACAAATACCTTAAAGAAACTAGATTTTTCTATCATAGTGTTGATGTAGATGCCTTAATTGGAAAATAATATCAGAGAAGGAAGGAATAGAAATGGAGACGACAACAAATTAAAATTTTATTTATTTCTTCTATTATATTACATTTTTATTTTTGTTTCCTTTATAAACTTTAGTCTTGGTAGTAAATATCCTATAAGTTAGGGATCTTTATTTTATGTCAATCAGGACTTTTCCTTTATCATTAAAAATCTATAAAAGGCTGCCAATATTGAATAAAGAAGGAATAATCAATTATTTTATAAAGTTATTCTTGGTGAGGGTTTAGTTAAGGACAAATCTACCTCTCTGATTAACCATAAGTCGGAGCAAGAATTCTCTCACACCTAGACCTGTGACTAGATCCTAAGTCAAGGCTTATAACATCTTGGTATCAGAGCCTTCTATCATGGGTAACGAGGAGACTTTAGAAGCCAAGATGGGTGCTTTCATGGAACAAATGACTACAAGACAACGAGCATTAGAGGAGCAGATGGTTGAGTTATCTCTTTTGATCCAAAAGACAACGAAAGGGTATACAAAGAAAAATAGAGAAGAACAGGGCAACAACGGAGGCAAAAGGGGGAATTCAAACTCACAACAAGATGGGTCCATGGTGCCACGATACTCTAAGATGGAATTTCCCACTTATGATAGGGTTGGAGATATTTTAGGGTTGCTGAAAGGATACGAGAAATTTTTTGACAATCAACGGGATAATGAAAAAGACAAAGTAGGCTTAGCTGCATTCCATCTATTAAGAGAGGCGCAACTGTGGATTGATTAAATGGAAGAAGAGGAAGTAAGTCTTGATTGGGGGCGTTTCAAAGAGTGTTGTCATGTGAGGTTTGGGTCACCTATGAGTAATAACCCCTTGGGGGAACTTGCCAACCTGAAACAGACTGGGACTGTAGAGGAGTATTAATGCCAATTTCAATCATTATTGGTTAGAACTAATGATCTTAAATGTAACACCCATAACTCATTCTTGTCACCAGAATAAGGTTACGAAGTATTACCTTACCGTACGAAACTTTTCAGAACAAATGGCTACCAATCATTTAATTATATTAACAAAATTCATAAATAATTAAAAATGGAATAATCATACATTTACGGATCTTAAATCAGGCCTTCGAGGTCTTAAAAATAATTTAGAAACAATTAGGGACCAATTCGAGACAAAATAAAAAATTTGGGACAAAAATGAAAAATTTCAAAACATAGGTCACACAGCCGTGTGACAGAGCCCAGACCATGTGGCTCCAGACATGGCCGTGTGGCTATCCCACACGCTCGTGTTCAACCTTACACACCCGTGTGTGTAGACCGTGTAACTCTCTGATTTGGATCACACGGCCGTGTGCCAGCCCGTGTACCATTCGAAGTATCCTCACACGGCCGTGTGTCAGCCCGTGAGAGGACTGTACCTATATTGTTTTTCAACATGCCTTGGGCACACGCCCGCGTGCATCACACAGTCGTGTGACAGCCTATGTCCCAGGCCGTGTGTTCCCAAAAATGACCTATTTCAAGCTTATCTCTCAACCAATTTCACAAGTAATTGTACCATTTCATAACATGTATAAACAAGCTTCCAAAAAAACACCATAAGCACCCTTTTCATGCTATTTCATATTAGGTCATTTAAGCACCAACTTTGAATCAACCATGCATACCACCTATAGTTGTTCAAACAAATTATATCAAAGCATAACACTAACATCCAAAAATAAATTATGAACCTTTGCAAACATAGCCAAATTATCTTATTACATGCCATATAAGCCAAGTTAAATTCAAGGTTACCAAACGAATCCCCAAATAGTGTGATTTTTTCATACTAATACGATCTCCCGATCCACAAAATGTTATCTACAAGAAACACAACAAAATACGAGTAAGCTTTTACAAAGCTTAATAAGTTCGTTGATTAAATGGTAAAGCTTACTAAATCACGCATAATAATTCGATTAATAAAATTTCTAAACAATGTTTCTGACAATAAAGTCCTGAACAGAGTTCCTGGCAATAAGGTTCTTAATAAAGTTCCTATGAACGAGGTTATTATCAGAATTCCTGTCAATCACAACTCACAACAGGTGAGAAATGCTCAGTGCAATAATACAAATTAGTTTCCACTTTCAATAATTTTCCAGAGATAAATAAAACATAGCCCGATGAATGATAAGTGGATACAAGTACACGGTTAACCATCCAGCACACCAGATGCTCAAATAATAATTTTCGGAAAACATACATGTCCACAACGGAGTCAATTCAAGATATCAAGTACAAGTCATGCCATTCAAAGTCATTAAACAAGTTATTAATACAATAATTACGACCTGATGAACGACTTACAGATACAAGTACACAAGTAGTCCAACCGAAACATGCCAAACGCTCATAAGAGCTAATCCAACCAATAACGCGCCAAACACTCATGAGAGCTAATCCAACTGATAACACGCCTCGGCACTAAGTGCCTATCCCGTATGTTATATATTCACCCCCGTAACACATCAGTACAAGATAGTATAACACGAGAGTTCGCAAAAAATGCTAAACCTCGGTATACTCAAGAAAAATATATATAAAGCACGTCACATCAATCTCCACTCTTACACTGCATAACACGCCATCATTCAGTTGTACTCTATCTGGCATTCATCCGACCCAAACATAGTAATTAGATAGACATTTTTCAAGTAATTTCATATCATTAATATAAAAATTAATATCCATTATTCCATAGCATATCATTATACAATTCATATAGATATCAAATTACAAGCCGAACGAACTTACATGACTGATTTGTAGTAACAGTCCAGAATAGCTCAATCAATGATCGACGTTGTGTTAATTCATTAAATTCATTTTCAATTACACACCTCAATATAATTCAAAAATTATACAATTAAGGCGTATAAAAATATACTAAATTTAAACCGTACGAACTTACTAGACTAAATTGCAGCAACGACAAAGTACAAGAGCTATTTGATAATTTTCTCTTTTCCTCAGTTTTCCACTCATTTAAGATCTAAAATATAATTCCATTCAATTCACTAATTTTAACAGCAATATTAATTTATTTTATACAATTAAGTCCTTTTTGACATTTTTACAAAATTGCTCCCAATATTTTACTTTTATACAATTTAGTCCCTAATTCCAAAACATGCAATTTAACCATTTTTATTCAATTTCAAGTATAGTTAAATTTTTTGAAACCCTATTACAGCCCATACATGCTGTTATTTCACATCATGTCCTTGTAGTTTTTCTAATTTCACATTTTAGTCCTTAAACATTAAAATTACCTAAAATTACCAAAAATTACTTTACAAAATAGTCCTATCTAGCAACCAAGCTAAATATTCTACCATAAAATTTCAAGAACATCTCAAATTCATCAATGGCTTAATCCATAACATTTGACAGTTTTACAAATTTATCCTCGAATTAGCTATATTAAGCTAATACGAGCTCAAAAACATAAAAATTACTAAAAACGGGCAAGAATTACCTACCCAATCAAGGTGCCCTAGCTTGCCCAAGGTTTCCCCATGTCTCACATGGCCATTCGGCTTGTCCAACAACAAGAAGAAAGAAAATTGATAATACCATCTTTTAAATCTTTTAATTTAACTTATTCTTTAATTATTTACAAAATAAACCTTTAATTTATAACTTATAAATCACTAAAACATGTCCAAAAATGTCCAATATATATGAGCATGGTATAATTACCATTTAAGGAAGGTTTAATTGCACAATTGGTCCTTCAATTAAATCAAATTCCAACTAAATAAATTTAATTACAATTTAATCCTAAACTAATTAGGACTAAATGAACAAATAGCCCAAAAGTTAGTGGATTTAATCATCCACCACCGGTTGGAATTTTTTGCTATGGTTTAATTACCATATTGGTCCCTTTACTATTTTAAATCTATAACAAATAACTTTTACCTTAATTAAGCAATCAATCGTCAAAATTACTGAATCCAACTTCAATTCACCTATAATACGACTCTATGAATATTTAATAAAAATATTTAAGGCTTTAAAATACAGAAACGAGGTCCTAGTACCTTGTTTTCAATAACCACTTGACTTTTGAACCAAAGTGCTTATACTAAATTTTAATTGAATTAGTTCAATTCATAAAAGCAAAATTAAATATAAAAATTTATTATTTACTCGTATAATTTAAATACTAATTATACAAACTTACTCGTTGAATTTGTTGTAACAGCCCATTTTTAGTTAAATCAGAACAGTGATTTCAGGACCACAAATCCAAAGTACAAAAACTTTTTTTAATATTATTTTAATATCTACAGCATGATAATATGATACTATAAAAATTTCGTTAAGAATTTTATCGTTTGTATGCTCAATTTGTGAAAAAGGACTAAATCGCGTAAAGTGCGAAAGTTGTGTTATATTAGCAAAAGGTGTTAAATAGCTATATAAAATTAAATTGGAGGTCCTTATATGGTAATTATACCATTAAAGGTGATAGTGGGTGTGCATGGCTTGACAATTGTGTAAATTTTAAAGTTAGGTAAGGTTAAAATGGTAAATAGTCAATTAAAGAATAAATTAAATAAAACAAAATAGGCCATCATCCTTAGTTCATCACCACCGAAATTTTTAAAAAAATTAGACTTGGTAGAGCTTGAAATTTTCAGCCAAGAAAACTCTTGCATGTAAAGGAATTTGGTGTTTGTTTTTGTTGATTTTTATGTTTTTGGAATCGTTGTAGCTTAACCTAGCTAATTAGGGGATTAGTTTGCAAAATGGTTGAAAGACTAGGGTTTTTCCAAGAGACCATTTTAGTTGTTCTTGAAGTTTAATGGAAGAAAATGAATCCTTATTGTTAATTAAACAAGTTTTATTAAGTGAGTTTTGTTGAAATTGTCAAATAGAGATTAAATTGAGAAATATGAAAATTATGTGTTAAATGTGTGAATTTGTGGAATATATGGGCTGCTATAAGCACATATAAAGTTTGGCTAGGCTTAGGTGTGGACGAAATTGCATGAATTTCATTTTACGAGCCTAGAGACTAAATTGTAAATAAGTCAAAAGTACAGGGGCAAAATGGTAATTTTTCCATAGAAATTTGGATTGAATTGAATAGAATGATGATTAAATTGGTTAAATTTGATTATATAGATCAAGAAAAATAACGTACAAAATTAGATCGGGGGAAAGATAAAGTCGTGGATTAGACGATCGTATTTTTGTCGTACGAGTTAAGGTAAGTTCGTGTAATTATATTGTGTATTTATATGCTTTAATTGAAATATATGTATGTGAATGGTTTAATTATTATGTATAGTCATCGAGCACATAACCAACGATGTACGAAGAATACCAAGCCCCATTTGAAACTTAAGAATTCGTAGGATACAAATAATATGTCATTAGGGTTACCGTCCAGCTCTTACGAGCTTATCGATACTCAGCTCGTATGAGCTTACCGTTGTTCAGCTCGGAGGAGCTTACCATTTATTGCTCGTATAAGCATACATGTATAAGAATTCACGGATTATAGTTCAGTACACCTCGTGTGTATTACCCGCGTATCTAACGATATTCTAAGTGGTTCAACAGGCATATTGTTATTACGAGATTATACAAGTTCGATACAAACTAGTACAGGTATTTACATGGAATTGATTTATATATAATATACGGATACACGGTATAGATGTTACATGTACGTGGAATTTAATAATTTTTGAATTTATATATGATTCTCGGTTTTCATATGAGTACACGACTAATTTGGTAAATGGTTATGTGATAGGCTTTGGCCAAATTGAATTGTGTATTGCTTTGGGTTACTTACCTAAATTGGGGTTAAATGGTAAGTTTAATTCTGTGTTATACGAACTTACTAAACTCAATTGCTTACTCTGTGCATTTTTCCGTGTTTTATAGTGTTTCAGAAGCTTGTTCAGATTGGAAGTCATCAGAGATCGCATCACACTATCGAACGTTATTTTGGTAGTTTTGACTTTATACTTTGGGTCACATAGCATGTATAGGTCTTTTTGCTATTGGAATCCCATATGTTTTTATTGTGTTTTAACCATTTAATTTGAATTGAATTTGGTTATGTAAATATGTAAATAGCCTTATAGTATATGATGTATGGTTGCTGTGTGAATGGTTTGGTTTTGAATTGGTATTGTGGGTCTTAAATGGTTGAGATTTATAAGTGGCATATATGTTAAGTTTTAGGCACAAAGATTGCATATATGTTTTTGACCAATTAGGTATATTTGGAGACATAGTTTGCAGGATTATGATTGGCCATTTGAGGTGCCTATATGTATCATGATGGTATGTGATATTATTACATGTTATAAACTTGACATTGGTTGGTTTTGAATGCNTATTTATGCCATGGTTATATGCATATTGATGTGTGTAGGTTGGTACCAATTTGGGTGAGAAATATGGCTTGGAAAATGACCTATTTTTGTCCACACGGGCAGAGACATGGGCGTGTGTCTCAGCCGTGTGTGACACATGGCAAGGTGACACGGCCGTGTGTGACACATGACCCCTGTAACTTCCTTAGAAATCAATTCAGTAGCTTCACACGGCTTAGCACACGTACGTGTGGCTTGGCCGTGTGGCACAAGTCATTATACCCTCTAGTTTTCACATGGCCTAGCACACGGCCTGGCGCACGGGCGTGAGAGGCCATTTCGAAGGGTATAAGGCCTGGCACACGGGTGTGTGGTTTGGCCATGTGACCCAAGTCAGTATGCTTACTAGTTGGGACACGGGTTAGGACACAGGTATGGACACGGGCATCTGGCCCCATTTCGAATGTCCACACGGCCTGGCCATACCGGCGTGTGTCCCCTGTACCTTTAAAAATTTTCAATGTTTTTCAAAAAATTCCTCGAATACTCAGTTTAGTCCCGAACCATTTTTACTATTTATTTTGGGCCTCAAGGGCTCGTATTAAGGACTATTTGAATGAATTTGAATGGTTTTTGTTTTGTATGAGAAATGAATATGAAATTGTTTGATTGATTGAGTTATAAGTTCGGTAATGCTCTGTAACCCTATTTTGGCTTTGGATACGGGTTAGGGGTGTTACATTTATTGGTATCAGAGCTACGGTTTAGTCAATTATCAGACTAACATAGCGTATGTGAGTCTAGCTATACATGCCATTTTATAACCTGTGATTGTGTGACCCCTCCTGACAGTTTAAAACATGTTTTCATATAGTAATGAATTCCAACTGAGCAGATTTCGATGATGTTAAAAGTAAGCGCCGACCTCCATTCACGAAGCGGCTTCTTCTGGATCGAGACCCGTATTTGAGGGTCGTGGGGGAGAGGCTAATGAAGCCTTCTTCCATATGATGAACGAGTGGTTCACTGACTTTGTTCGAACTAACCTGGCTGCTCAGCAACCTCCACCCTCGCCTTTTCCCCAACCGATCCCCGTAGCTCTTCAAGTTTTAAAACCTGTACGCTTGAGCAAATTGCTCGTTGATGAAATTTAAAAGTATTGGGCCGAAGAGTATAGAGCTACAATTGATGATGACCCTAAGAGAGCCGAGTTTTGGCTTGAGAATACGATTCGGGTCCTTGATGAATTATCTTGTACACCAACGGAATGTGTTAAATATGCCGTATCTCTTTTGAAAGATGTATACCAATGGTGGAGCACTTTAATTTTTGTGGTACTGAGGGAACGTGTTATTTGGGAATTCTTTCATTCAAAGTTCAGAAAAAAATATAAAAGTCAACGATTCCTCGATCAAAAGTGTAAAGAATTTCTAGAGCTGAAATAGGGTCGTATGACCATATTTGAATATGAAAGAGAGTTTGTCAAATTAAACAAGTATGCCTGAAAGTGCATTCCAACCGAAGTGGTTATGTGCAAACGTTTTGAAGACGGGTTGAATGAAGATATTAAGCTTTTAGTTGGAATACTTAAATTGAAAGAATTCGTTATGTTAGTTGATAGAGCACACAAAGCCGAAGAGCTTACCAAAGAAAAGAGAAAAGCTGAATTTGAAGCTAGAGATTTGAGAAAAAGATTTACGAAAAAGTCTCATGAGTCAGCATCGAAGAAATCTAAAGAATATCATTATCGTCCTACTGTTTCTACGGGGCATTCTAATAGAGATAGAGATGCGAGCCATTTTAGTCCTAAACCCCAGGCTACATCTGTAGCGAGTGTGGGTAGTGTTAGAAATGCTAGACCTAAGTACAAACACTGCAATAAGGCATATTATGGCGAGTGTTGGGTGAAAAGCGGAACATGTTTCAGGTGTGGTTCCTTCGACCACTACCTTAGAGATTGCCCTGAGAAGTCTAAGAAAGAAAAAACTCAAACTGCGAGGCCAAGCAATACATCTGCTAGGGGGAGACCACCCTGAAATACTGGAAATATTAGTGGTAGTCGAGGTGCAACGAGAGATTTTGCAGTGAGATTCGAGGCACAGGCGCCAGCAATAGCTTATGTTGTTCGCGCTCGCGAAGATGTATCAGCACCAGATATTATCACCGGTACTTTTTCTCTTTATAACACTGATGTAACTACTTTGATTGATCCCAGATCAACCCATTCTTATGTACGTATGAATTTAGTGTCTAGTAAGAGTTTACCTGTCAAGTCCATTGAATTTGTGGTTAAGGTATCGAACCCCTTTGGTCAGTATGTCTTAATTGATAAAGTTTGCAAGAATTGTACTTTAATGACTTGGGGTTACAGTTTTCTGGCCGATTTGATGCTTTACCGTTTGATGAATTTGATGTGATTTTGGGTATGAATTGGCTGACTCTGTATGATGAGGTTGTAAACTGTAGACGAAAGCTTATTGTATTGAAATGTCAAAACGTTGAGACTCTTCATATTGAATCTGATGATTCGAGTGGGTTGCCTATTGTGATATCGGCTATGTTAGCACATAAATATGTGAGGAGGGGTTGTGAGGCTTACCTTGCATATATACTGGATACTAAAGTGTTTGAATTAAAGATTGAATCAATACCAGTGGTTAGTGAATATTTAGATGTGTTTCCAGAAGAGTTACTCGGGTTGCCACCTATCAGAGAGGTTGAGTTTGCTATTGAGTTAGTATTGAGAACATCACCAATATTGATAACTCCATACAGAATGGCTCTTATAGAGTTGAAAGAGTTGAAAGCTTAGTTGCAAGAGTTAACAGATAGAGGTTTTGCACGACTGAGTTTCTTGCCCTGGGGTGCACCAGTTTATCGATTACCGACAGCTTAACAAGGTTATGATTAAGAATAAGTCCCCATTGCCGCGAATCGGTGATTTATTTGATAAGTTGAAAGGTGTAACGGTATTCTCGAAAATTGATTTACAATCTGGTTATTATCAGTTGCGGGTTAAATATTCGGATGTGTCAAAAATTACGTTCAGGACCAGGTACGGACACTATGAATTTCTTGTTATGCCATTTGGGTTAACTAATGCTCTTGCAGCATTCATGGATTTGATAAATCGAATCTTTAGACTGTATTTGGATAGAGTTGTTGTTGTATTCATTGATGATATCTTGATTTATTCCTGAGACGATTCTGAACATGCCGAGCATTTGAGAATTATGTTATAGGCTCTGCGAGATAAACAACTATTTGCTAAATTTAGCAAGTGCAAATTTTGAATTTGAGAAGTTGGGTTTTTGGGACACATTGTTTTGGCAGAAGGCATCAGAGTTGATCCGAGCAAGATTTCAGCAGTTGTTGATTGGAAACCACCAAGAAACATATCCGAGGTTAGAAGCTTTCTGAGATTAGCGGGCTATTATCGGAGATTTGTAAAAGGGTTCACAATGATAGCTACACCGATGACTCGGTTATTGCAGAAAGATGTAAAGTTTGAGTGGTCTATTAACTGAAGTACTATTAACTGAAGTACCAGTATTGGTTTAGCCTGAGTCAGGTAAAGAGTTTGTGATTTTCCGTGATGCGTCATTGAACGGTTTGGGATGTGTTCTAATGCAAAAAGGCAAACTGATAGCACATGCTTCCAGATAATGAAAGACACACGAGAAGAATTATCCAACACACGATTTGGAGTTGGCCGCAATCGTGTTTGCATTGAAAATTTAGCAACACCATTTGTTCGGTGAAAAATGCCACATATTTATGATCACAAGAGCTTAAAGTGTCTGATGCCACAAAAAGATCTGAATTTAAGACAGCGAAGGTGGCTAGAACTGTTGAAAGATTATGAGCTAATTATTGATTACCATCCGGGAAAAGCGAATGTAGTCGCAGATGCTTTGAGTAGAAAATCCTTGTTTGCCTTGAGAGCGATGAATACGCGATTGACTTTGTCAGATGATGGATCGATATTAGCTGAGTTAAAAGTTAAACTGATGTTTCTGCAGCAAATCTACGAGGCTCAGGAATGTGATAATGAATTGCAAGCTAAAAGGGTACAGTGTGAGTCGACTACTGATTCAGAGTTTCAGATCAGATATGATGATTGTTTGTTGTTTCGAGGTAGACTTTGTACAAAACTTATCTGTTCATAGTGGCAGCTTATCTATTCATCCTGGGAGTAACAAAATGTACAGTGATTTAAGACAGATGTACTGGTGGTCGGGTATGAAACGCGACATTTCTAACTTTGTGTCCTGATGTTTGATTTGTCAACAGGTCAAGGGCGAACATCAAGTGCCTTCAGGACTATTACAGCCAGTGATGATATTGAAGTGGAAATGGGATAGAGTTAAGATGGATTTCATATCGAGATTACCTCTATCTCCGAAAAAAAAGCTATCTGGGTCATTCTTGATCGTTTGACCAAGTCCACGCATTTTATTCTGGTGCGTACAGACTTCTCACTTGATATGTTGGCTGAGTTGTATATTTCCGAGACCGTCAAATTGCATGGAGTGCCAGTCTCTATTATTTCGGATAGAGATCCGCGATTTACATCACAATTTTGGAAGAAGTTGCAAGAAGCTTTGGGTACGCGCTTGCATTTTAGCACTGCATTTCACCCTCAAATTGATGGTTAGTCTGAAAGAGTGATTCAGATTTTGGAAGATATGCTTCGTTGCTGTGTATCAGAGTTTGAAGGTAATTGGGAAAAATATTTACCGTTGGTTGAATTCGCGTATAACAATAGTTTTCAGTTGAGTATAAAGATGGCACCGTATGAAGCTTTATATGTCATAAATGCCGAACTCCATTGTACTGGACCAAGCTTAGTGAGAAATAGATACACGGGGTTGATTTGATCTGAGAAACTGAAGAGAAATTGAAAGTGATTCGTGACAGTTTGAAAGCAGCTTCAAATCGACATAAATCATATGCGGATTTGAAACATAAAGATATTGAATTTTAGATTGTTGACAGAGTGTTTCTGAAAGAATCGCCTTGGAAAAGAATTCTCCGATTTGGTCACAAAGTTAAGTTGAGTCCGTGATTTATCGGGCCGTACGAGATTATCGAGAGAATAGGGCCAGTGGCTTATCGACTTGATTTACCGTCAGAACTTGAGAAGATTCATAATGTGTTTCATGTATCTATGTTACGACGGTACCGGTCAAACCCTTCGCATATAATTTCTCTGACAAAGATTGAGATTCAGCCTGACATGTCGTATAATGAAGAACCGATCAGAATTTTGACACGAGAGATTAAATAATTAAGAAACAAAAGTATAGCCTTAGTAAAGGTTCTTTGGCAACGTCACGGGGTTGAGGAGGCTACTTGGGAACCCGAGGAAGCTATGAAAAAACAATACCCTAACCTATTTTCTGGTAAGATTTTTAGGGACGAAAATTCCTAAGGGAGGGAGAGTTGTAATAACCCATTTTTAGTGAAATCGAAACAGTAGTTTAGGGACCACAAATATAAATTTGAAAAACTTATTTTAATGTTATTTTAATATCTACAGCATGATAATATGATAATATAAAAATTTCGTTATGAAATTTTACCGTTTGTATGCTCAATTTGGGAAAAAGTACTAAATTGCGTAAAGTGTGAAAGTTGTGTTCTATTAGCTAAAGATTTTAAATAGCTATAGAACATTAAATTGGAGGTCCTTATATGAGAATTAGACCATTAAAGGTGATAGTGGGTGTAATTTTTAAAGTTAGGTAAGGTTAAAATGGTAAATAGTCAATTAAAGAATAAATTAAATAAAAAAAATGCCATCATCCTTAGTTCATCACCATCGAAATTTTTAGCAAAATTAGGCTTGGGAGAGCTTGAAATTTTCAACCAAGAAAACTCTTACATGTAAGTGAATTTGGTGTTTGTTTTTGTTGATTTTTATGTTTTTGGAATCATTGTAGCTTAATCTAGCTAATTAGGGGATTAATTTGAAAAATGGTTGAAAGACTAGGGTTTTTCCATGAGACCATTTTAGTTGTTCTTGAATTTTAATGGAAGAAAATGAATCATTGTTGTTAATTAAACAAGTTTTGTTAAGTGAGTTTTGTTGAAATTGTCAAATAGGGATTAAATTGAAAAATATGGAAATTATGTGTTAAATGTGTGAATTTGTGGAATATATGGGGTGCTATAAGCACATATAAAGTTTGGCTAGGCTTAGGTGTGGACGAAATTGCATGAATTTTATTTTACTAGCCTAAGGACTAAATTGTAAAGAAGTTAAAGTATAGGGGCAACATGGTAATTTTGCCATAGAATTTTGGATTGAATTGAATAGAATGATGATTAAATTGGTTAAATTTGATTGTATAGATCAAGAAAAACAACGTACGGAATTACATCGGGGGAAAGATTAAATCGTGGATTAAACGATCGTATTTTTGTCGTACGAGTTAAGGTAAGTTCGTGTAATTATATTGCGTAATTATATGCTTTAATTGAAATATATGTATGTGAATGGTTTGATCATTATGTATAATCATCGAGCACATAACCGACAATTTACGAAGAATACCGAGCCCCGTTTGGACCTTAGAAATTCGTAGGATACAAATAATATGTCATTAGGGTTATCGATTCTAGCTCTTATGAGCTTATTGATACTCAGCTCGTATGAGCTTACCATTGTTCAGCTCAGAGGAGCTTACCATTTATCTCTCGTATGAGCATACAGGTACAAGAATTCACAGATTACTGTTCATTACACCTCGTGTGTACTACCCGCGTATCTAACGATATTTTTAGTAGTTCAACGGGCATATTGTTATTACAAGATTATACAAGTTCGATACAAACTAGTACAGGTATTTACATGGAAATGATTTATATATAATATACGGATACACGGTATAGGTGTTACATGTACATGGAATTTAATCATTGTTGAATTTATATATGATTCTCGGTTTTTATATGAATACACGGCTAATTTGTTAAATTATTATGTGAAAGGCTTTGGCCAAATTGAATTGTGTATTGCTTTGGGTTACTTACCTAAATTGGGGTTAAATGGTAAGTATAATTATGTGTTATACGAACTTACTAAGCTTAATTTCTTACTCTGTGTATTTTTCCATGTTTTATAGTGTTTCGGAAGCTCGTTAGGATTGGAAGTCGTCGGAGATCGCATCACACTATCGAACGTTATTTTGTTACTTTTGACTTTATACTTTGGGTTAAATGGCATGTATAGGTCTTTTGGCTATTGGAAGCCCATATGCTTTGTTGTGTTTTAGCCATTTAATTTGGCTTGAATTTGGTTATGTAAATATGTAAATAGCCTTATAGTATATGATGTATGGTTGCTATGTGAATGGCTTGGTTGTGAGATTGTATTTTGGGTACCAAATGGTTGAGATTTATAAGTGGCATATATGTTAAGTTTTAGGCACAAAGATTGCATATATGTGTTTGACCAATTAGGTATATTTGGAGACATAG
>CM025150.1:12966826-12991899 GCA_013467495.1 Gossypium gossypioides
AAAAAATAAATTTTTCCTCGTCGAATTTGTGGTCCCGAAACCACTGTTCCGACTAGGCCTAAAATTGGGCTATTACAGAATATTCCAACATTAAAAGAAAGTAGAAATGTAACACTCTATACCTGATCTGGACAATAGATTCAAATGCAAGATGCCCCATTCATTTCCAAAGCAACTCCAACAAACATTTAAATAAAATTGAAGTTGAAAATAAAAACAAGTATGGCAATATCAATTAAAGAATGTTTGTGATACCGCACATTCAACCTGGTTGTCGGATCAAAATTCATGACATCACATTACATTGTCGGAGTGACCGCCTCCAAACGTGTGAACGTTTAGAGTAAAACTCGTGCAAATAAAAATATATAAAATCTATGTGGTATCTGCAAGTAAACATGTCAAATTGTAATATAGTTTTGTGTTATAATAGAACACAGGGAAATATTCCGAGAATTGTACTTAAGGGAGGTTGAATTAAATCTAAATATATTATCTACACTAGTAGGTCTAAACAGTAATCACCAAAAATTATATTACGATAATTAAAATTAAGGGTTAAGATTATAAAATAAAAACTAAACTACTAAAGCAAAGTTAATAAACGAAAATCTCTCAATTAACAGGAAGAAGATTAACTCGTTTCAGTGGTTGCAATTACCTTCACAATTTGGATTTTATTAGGGAATTAGATATTAATTAACCAGTATTACCTTTCGGCCTCTACTACTTAACTAAATGACCAATACACATTTATCTCTCAACCTCACTTTCTTGATTGGGATAAATCCACAATTTACTTGGTAAACTTATCTCTCGACCTCGTTTATCCTAGATTACTTCCTAGGGTTGTCAATTCTAGGGTTTAAATACACATGAATTTATACCAACTAAGTCTATTTGAAAACCCTAATTCCTTCATTAATCACTCACATATCTTCTCATTAATCTCCCTGAAGATCTAGCCACTCATCGACTTAACAATCATCGACGTAAAAGAGAAAAAAAATAGAAATTGTCCATTTGATGAACTTGAAGCATTCGAAATCACAAAATCCTTTAACAATGATCAAGATATCATTGGTTCCGAATAAAAAGTGAAAGAAAAAAACTAAAATACTTAATAACGAAGACTTGGAAGAACAAGAAAATAAATTATTTTTTGAAAATAAACTAAAACTAAATAAAAATCCTAAACTACTAACTAAAACCCTAAAACAACTTGGCAAAAATCTCCCAAAGCTTTGCCTCAACTTAACTGTATATACACAGAGTTTATCAGCCCTAATTAGGTCAGATACAAGCCTTAATCACATAAAATATGAGTTGTGCGAATGGAAACACCCTCCTTAATTTTTGCTCATCGTCGCACTTGTGTCGCAACTCGACTGTAGTTCTTGATACTTTTGGGCCTCAAAATAAGTATCATGCACACTCAATTAAAGTGTTAAAACCACCTTAAGGTCGGTTTTGGCACAATAAGTCAACTAACTTGAAATAATGTGTAAAAACGCTTATTTTGAAACAATTTGAATCTAAACTAAGAAATGTGAAATGCAATAAATATATTAAAATGACTAGAAAACAAATTCGTTAAGTGCCAAAAAGTACTTAATTTGCCACAACGATTTGTGGTAGATCAGATACCCCCACACTTAAGTCGTTGCTTGTCCTCAAGCAAACGAATAAAAACAAAAACAAACTAACTAAAAATAAAACGAAAAGAAAACACACAACTAAAATTAAAGTACTTGAGCATACTTGGTACACGAGATTGGATCGGAACAATGACAATAAGAAAATTTGCTAAACACATAACTCTAGTTAGATGTTTAAACGACTTAAAATTTTCACACTCAAACAAGATAGTTCAAGATATTACACATCAAACAAGTTAAAGTGTGTTAAATATATGGATCCATCAAAAGTTATATATCAAAAGTTATATACGAGTATAGTACTTACGATTGAAGAATACATGTAGTTCAAATTCTAATTACTCAATTTCTTTTATCCATGTTTTGAACTCTTATACAATATTTATAAGTACAAGCAATTTAAGAGTATTTGTGCCAATATGAGTGATATTTTTCTTAATTTCTCATATTTTTCAATTTAATCACCATGATTACTTTCACTCCCTTGGCTTTTATTCGTTCTATGCTTTTATCACACTCGCTTTACTTTTAACCCTCACAATGTTTTTCTTCACACATTCATTTTTTAAGGCACATACTTGCAAGGATTTTATACTTATTATTCTATACCATTTCAATAATTATGGATTTAATTATTGAGTATTCGAATTTGAACGACCTATTATTCAACAATCATAAATACCTAATCATAAATACCTATGTCATTCGGTATATTTAACTTCTTTTTTCCTACTTATAGTTTAACAAATTGAACTAACTAGCCTAAATGCAAATAACCTAAAATCATTTGTTTTCAGGTTAGATTTACGGTTTAAGCAAACATCCTATATACATGATCCTAATCAATCACTTGTATTTCTACAAGCTCAAGCACACACAAAACATAAAAATATTAACTCTAAAAATTACTAAAAATAACGAAAAAATTAAAAATTCCTAAAAATTTTGTCACTTCCCCACACTTTATTTAGCACATTGTCCCTAATGTGCTCAAAATAAATCAAGGATCAATGCACCCTCAAGGAATTAACATCTCATTACACATAACATAATTCAATCTCAATAATCATAATATAAACATAATTGAATATCATTTACACATCACGTTAATTTTATTAGTTCAACCCTTATTAACTGACTCGGATTTGAGGACAAATACACGAATCAATCCACCAACACACCAATACACGTATTGAAGTGCTAATTAGTCATAAATGCATCGATCCCACCAAACACACCAAAATACACTCATATCATCAGGGAATTGAGTTGGTAATATGTTCTCGACCCTCCAGGAATTAAAAAAACTATCTAATTGTAACACGCATTAAGCACAGGATCAAATATAACATACACTTAAGTC
This sequence comes from Gossypium gossypioides, assembly GCA_013467495.1. NCBI lineage: Eukaryota > Viridiplantae > Streptophyta > Magnoliopsida > Malvales > Malvaceae > Gossypium > Gossypium gossypioides. Next base: position 12,969,848 of record CM025150.1, read on the forward strand.
TTGGATCTCCCACCTATCAAACGGACTCTATGACATGCCAACTATACCCATACTCTATCTGACACTATTAGTAAGGCATTATTCTTTATTAATAATTCATCAAAACACATTATAATCAAATGACTTAACATCATCATAATACAATAATACAATCTCAAGTACTTCAACATGTTATAATCAAAGTCAAATAGTTAAGTTCATACATACCCCATGTCACGTTTAATATCGATATTAGTTTATAACTAACTATCTATCAAAGCATAAATCAAAGTCAAATTATGAGAGCACAAACTTAGATATACACTGGAGTTCAACAAGATATCAACTCCCAATTACAACTTACCACTCGTAAAATAGAATAATAATATGTTGCCATTTACTCCCTGCATTTCATTTAATTCAATATATCTTCTTTCAAGGTATTATGTATATATCTATAGTTCACACATGCCTAACTATCAACCTATTTTAGGTTTTCATATCAACAAAAATTACTTGTTTATTTATCATTTAGTCCAACAATTACCATTTAAAGATTTAATCAACAATTATAAATCATAATCAGAACAACAATTAACATCTATAAAATTCATGAGCCAAATATTTAATTATCTTATGTGATGAAAACAAATTATGGTAGCACAAACCAATTTCATTATCCGTCGTCCGCTTTCGCCTCGAACCTTGACATTCCGGCCTTGTCTCAGCTACGTATGATAATTCAATTCCAAAAATGATATTATTTAACATTTAACCAAGGTATAGCCAAAAACTAAGTATAGTTGCATACTTTACAAATAAGTCCCTTTTTAAACGTAATATCTGAAATGCTTGTAAATCATTATTTACTCGATCAAATTAAAATTCGATTTTGTAAATATAATACATGGACCTCAAACTACCAATCCATAGCATTAATTTGAAATGACTATCATTCTATTCAATTTGGTCTAAAATAACTCAACAATAAATTCCTTAACAATCGCTTAATTTAACTAAGTTTCAACATCACCCATTTTATACTTAACATGATGCCATAAAATCTAAGCTTAACAATCATTCTTTTCACGATTTCTAACTCAACTTTATATGTTCTCTATCATGGCATCTTGGTCTAATTCACATAATAGATAAAATCAATTAATGGGTTTGTTAAAGTAAGGTTCCTACATGAAAATTATATAAAAATTATTAAGAATTAAACTCACTTACCTTAGTAATTGTGACCAACCATGAAAGATAGAAATCAAGCTTCTTTTGTTTTTCTAGGTTTTGTTGAATGAAGAGAAAAATGAAGACGGTAAGTTTTTGTTTCTCTCACCCACTTACAATATTTATAACTTAAGAATTTAATTAGCCATTAACTATAATTAATGTGACGACTATAGTTAGTCATTATAAAGGTTAGTGGATTTTTATGGTTGAGATCACTTTATGACACTATCCATAATTTAATGATACTTTTATTACGCTTAGGTCCTTAGTTTGATAGCCCATTTAAGGGCTTACTAATTTCCTTGCTCAATTCTCAACATTTTATTCACTTTTCAATTTGTTTTTTTTAACTATTATTAACTACTTTTCTAAGATATTCATTTAATATATTGATTCTATAATATTGTAATTGGCACACAGATATCCCCACTAATATTACAATGAACTCGTTCTACGAAATTTGGCCTTAAACTTGCGTTTTCCAATAACAACTAAAATCGGGTTGTTACAATATCATGTGTGTTACGTGCACTTAAATGAAGTCAATCGAGTTCACATACAACAATCCAAGGTCAAAGATGGTTAAACGCGAAGCCAAGTTATTATTCTTGGGTCAAACTAACAAAATGCAGGGTATGTCTCAAGACATGCTTCCCCTTTTTCACTATTTTTTGTTGAAAAAATTCTGATTCGAAAATGATTTTCTTGCACAATAAAAAAAATAAAAATTTGAAAACTGAGCTAGTTTTATATATTTATAGCAATAAATTTTTTTCGAAAAGTACCTGTGCTTTGTGCGAGATAGATCCTTGACATTCCCAACTTTCAATTGAATGACCTCCGCTATCCTCGTACCACAAATCCTTCGAGTTTGGCCTTGAACAATTATGAATAAAAAATAAAACAAAAAATAATTTTATTAATTTCAAAAGGAAAGTAAGTCTCTCTCTTTTATAGAAACCGATATAATTGTTATTCCCAGAAAATAGAATTTATACTTAGAAATAAATTCTCACTATTTTTAGGTAAAATAACAATATCTCAAAGTTGTGTGTAAAACTTATGTTTTTAGCCTTACCAGTGCTATCTATTTATAAAAAGAGATAAAAGAACCTTAGTTGAATTAGTAGAATACAAATAATACTTATTTAATAGAAAAATTAATTCGCTAGTTGAATTAGGAGAGAGGGGCCGCTAGCCTTAGCTAATTATACTAGGGTTGTCACCCCTCATACATGTTTTGAGGGGTTTTGGGCCTATTCTATATTGAGTCCAATTATATGTGCTTCCTGGTCATTTAACCCAAAAATTTATAATTTAATCCAACCCAATACATGTTTTTTTTTATTTCCCAACATAAATATTATTTATTAAACTAATTTAAATTTGTCACACCCTAAATTCTGGGTTCTATTCTGTTACTGTTAAATTTATTTTTATTCTATGATTGAATGTGCAATTGGGCTTCTGTTTGGGCCTGAACTGTTAGTATGCAAAAAACCCTAAACCCTTGTACCACATAAACCCTAAGTATATAAGTAACTTTTTCTTTGGCTGGCCTCTTTTTTGTTTTCCCTTGCTTTGGTTGTTGTCGCCCTACCCCTATCATCCTCTCTTCTTCTCTGTTTTCCTCCTTGCCGTCAGACCTCTCTTTTTCTCCCTCTTTTTTTTCCCTTTTCTTTTTTTCCTCTCTTCTTCTCTTACTGTCGTACTTACCATCTCTCTTAGCTACCGATTTTCCATCATTACTGAGTCACCATCTTGCTCATTGGTTCCCATTGGCGTTAGATCTGTTGTCTATTACTTTTGTTTCCTATTGCTATAGGTTGGCAAGTTCCTTTATTCATTTAGATCCGGTATTAGTACGCACTTGCGTGTAAGATACACACTCTCCCTGTAACACACCAAACCCGATCCCTTAGAAGGATCCAAGTAAGATGTGTCACTACTTAAAATCATCCATCTTCAAAATTGTTTCTAGTGTAATCTTTGTAAAATTATAGCGTTTGAAGTAAAACTTTAATAAAATATAGGAAACAGAGTATAAGCCAACTAGCGTATAGAATTTCAATAAGATATTTTTATCAACCCACAATATAATACTTTAAAATCATTCCATAAACTTTAACGAAACCTCATTAAATCATAATTCCTCAATACGAGTCTTAAGTACAAATTCTTCACAAAAAATACAATCAGACATCACCCCTACCATATGCAGAATACAAATAAATAGATATCTCACAACAACAGATGTCCTCTAGCGTAGTCCTTCAGAAAATCTTCCTTCAATAATAGAATTGAGAAGGGAAAGGGGTAATGTTGTAAGTTCAAAAGAACTTAGTGAGTTTCATAGAGATCTTAAGTAGAATACTAATAGCACAATTCAATCTTTCAAAAGGATCACTCAACATTTCAGAGTACGCTCAATGGCGTATACAGAATTCAGACAGACTCAACACGCCAATGGCGTGTCATATGGGCGAATACTATATGCCAACATATCGTAACTCAGACATTCCATTTTCATGCCAAGCACATACCAATGTTTAAAGTCAAATTCACATTAGAGGTTTCCATTTCATTCATATACATTCTCCCATTATGGCTCCCATTTCAGAATCAATCAATAGCATGTTTAGTTGTGTTATGCCAATCTGGTTTGCAATATATATATCTACCCTATCGGAGGCTGCACAACATGTTTACTTTAACTCTAATTCTGTATATCAGTTCATATCATTTCATTCATTTTAGAAGCAGATGGTAGTGACTTAACATGAAAATGGCTCATACTTCTTTTCCCAGATATAAAGAACTCAGACTAATAACTTTAGATTGGCAACCATTATTCACACACATATACTGGTCATCCTTTACAGCGTAAGAATACTTACCTTACAATATTATAAAGTAAAGATAATCATAACACATTGAAGTAAGAAGGAACTTACTAGAAAAATAACAAAGTCTAAATAACAGGGGCTTTGCCTTTGTTACTCGGACCTTCTGAAGCGTCTTGAGCTAAAAGTAAGGTTATTTAAACATATTAGATTACTACTTCATCGAATCTAAACATTAACACTTAACTCAAAACCAGAAAGTTTCCTTCCTTACACACTAGTCTAACACTTATGCACACATAATCGAAAACACGTAAATAACCTTAAAAATAACCTAGGGTTCATCAATAATTACCAGAGAGCTATGAAAAACATATAAGTTGGCCGACAACAGCGAACCCAACTTCAAAAAGGTTTTTTGGACTTTGGTTTTTTAGAAAATGTAAAGAAGATTAAGGAGAAAGATGAATGTAAAGAAAACATAAAGGTTTTCGGTGAAGGCACTACTATCCTTATATGTTTAAGCATGGAGACAATGTTTAGTGGAAATATCAGATAATTCCACTTACAGTCTTGATTCTCGTGATTAAGTGCACTTGTAAAAAATTAAGTCTTTTCATATACAGTAGCTTAGTTTCAAGCGAGTTCGCCAAGCATCTAGGTAGCATACACTTAACGAAAGAGTCCACCAAACATAGATCTTTCCCAAGCTAGGAGTTCGCTAAATAGCGTATACAAAGAATTTTAAACTTAATCAAAATAAGCAATTTCCTTACTCATCTTTACACTTAATTCACCAAAACACTCTAAATAATAATTAGACACCAAGATCTCGTCAGATAGGCTGTTACACCCCATTCCGTTATTCTTAATCGATTTTTTTTCAGATCTTGTCGAAATCTATAATATTGAATGTTAATATCTTTGTGTGTGTTTGCCATTTGAAGGACTGAGTCTAGGTGAATCGGATCGAAATTGAACTAAAAGAGTGTTACACGGGCGTGTACTATAAAATGTATGCCCTTACCATGTGAACCAATGGCAAACCATGTGTGTTTTTGGGGTCACATGGTCTACCACACATGTATGTGTCCCACACGGGTGGTCAACACGGCCATGTACTATTGCATCTTTAGGCTATTTTCTTAATCACATAGCCACAACTAGTTACATGGCCAAATCACATGGTCGTATGACTATCATTGGGGATTCTGTTTTCTAATTACACGACTTAGACACACGATCGTGTACCTTAATATCACCCAACATCAGTCTCTCACATGGCCATGTGACCTTTGTTTTACAGTTTTGTCTGGATTTTTATGAAATTTTTCAGTTTAGTCCCTGTTCAATCCCTAACTTGTTCTAGAGTTTTCCTAAGCTCGATTGAAACCCTATTATTGTAACATTCCAAATTTTAGCTTAATGAAAATGTAGAATTATATAAAAAAAAAATAAGGAATTAGCTCAGTGGTTAGTTGTTGAATGTGAAAGCATGGAATTAAATGAGCCCCTAAGTTTAAATCATTTCCCTTGCAAAATAATTAAATTTTTACAAAATCTCTTTGTTTAAGAGTACGCCGTCTATACCCTTACTAACCTAGGTATAAATATTTTTTTTACATAAATTTATCAGCCTTTAATATTTTTTCCCTCACCATAGCCATCCCTCTTCTCTCTTTTATTTCTTGTTTTTCAATTTTTTTCTTCCTCCATTATTGTCGTCGCTCATAAGCACCTAGATCTATCATATTTTTCTTTTATTTTTGCCACAACCACATTGCTATCATTTTTCCCTAATATATTCATCCCCAAATCTAAAATCTTGAACCTCCAAGATCAATTCCTATAGTTGCCAAGAAGTGTCATTGTTGCCCCTATCATCTAGCTTGTGTAAGAAGTGTCATTGTCGCCCCTAACATCTAGCTTGTATTATTCCATCTTTTTAATTAATCTCAAAAGTGGTTTTAAATCGTCCTCAATTTGGCCATCGTAGGTGGTGGTACGCGTGCCTATGGGCAAGAAAATGAGGTTGTTTTTCTTTATTTCTTTCCCATCTTTTTCTAGAATGATCATGGGTTCATGAACCCTTCCTAATCAGCCTTGGAACATATGCTAATTAGGAAAAATTGATCTTGATCAATCGGCAATTCAGATATGACAATTTGAGAAGCGTAAGTGTGGGTAATTATAAACTAATGTATAGTTTCGATTTAGATATTGGGAAAATTTGTTAATTGATAAAATAAGGAATTTTTAATCATAGATTAGCTACTAAATTTTAAGTAATTGAATGTGTTAGATTCGGACTTAAACACCCCAAATCAGCAGTAAAGTCAAAAGACATTCGCGCGTACGATTCGCCTTAAATCAGTGTAAGAATTCTAACTAGTTTGGATTCAAAAAATAGTTGTGATTGTGACGATTAGACTGAAACCATAAGTGGGTGTTTAGGGGCTTTTCAAGAGGTGTATGGATTGATTTTTATACTTATTTTTAAAGTAGGTTCATTTTAAAGTTTATTAGAAAAATCGCAAGATTCGTTAGTGTGCTGCAAAAGAGCGTAAAATAAGGTGTGGGACCTAAACTCAATAACTTGATCGATAATAATAATTATTATGATTTAATTGATTATTTAGCTTGCTGATTGGGCTTGGCTTAATAGCTAAGGGATTAAATTTATGAGTGGTCGAATCAGGTATGTTTTGAGCCCTAACTATTTGGCATGACACCAATGTTGCTAGTTTGACTGAATGATCGATGTTGTCATGAATGTTGGTTAATTTGATGAATGATTGGTTGTATGTATAACATGTTTTTGAATGAAAATAATGCTTATGCATGATATGTTCATATGATTTATTTCCTATGAAACGTTCGTAAAACTGCTATGCATGCATACAGAAAAGTTGTGAAAGTGCATGAAATTGTGATTTGTGAATGATACCATCTTAATGATAATTTGAAAGTTGGATTATTGATTCCATATTCTAAAAGTATTTGATAATTGAGGGCGTGTTGAACATGCTAATAAAATGTGAAAGTATCGAATTATGGCTATGTATGAGATTGTATGACATATTGCATGTGCATTGGGGCGGGTTATTTTTGTGGTTGACGGAGGAGTTCCGTGGAGTACTGGCGACATATTAAGTCCACATTTATATGTATTCAGTGCACAGCACTTGGAGTACCGAGGGGATTGGCAATTTTATCGCATTCTATGCTGTTCGGTAGATTTTTTGCATTTATGATATACGGTGGTTTCTACCACATCGAGCTTTTCTCGCATTCATTGGAGTTTGGCAAATGAGTTTTGAGGAACTTGTGATGTGTAGCAGATGATTGATTTTGTTATTTGGTTCCAAGAGAAAATGCTTGAATGTGTGTAATATGCTTGATTGTTAAACTTGTTAAGCTCACCCCATTACTTCAACTTATCAGGTAAAGAACGAAATTAGGATCAAATTTGGTATGCGGACGTACGGCAGACTTCGGACTCATTTTTCACACTATTACTTTTATTTTATTCGTATTAAAAATTTCTTAACATGAATTGGGTTTTTGACTATAAAATTTTTTGAACTGTGGTTTAGGACTGTTTTCGTTTTGGATTTTTCATGCATGGATGGTTTCATATTTTGAATTGAATATTAATTATATGTTGAAATTGGATTGAGTATGTCAATAAGCTAAATCAATAATTGGGAACTTTATTTGTTTTTTCCACTGCAAACAAGATAAACAATTTGTTTTTCTTCAAATGCAATGTCATGCAATGTTTTCTAAAAACCACGCCATTCCTGCTAATTTGACTTAATAAAGGTTGGTATAATTAAATGAACATTTACCCAAAATTAACAAAGGTAACTGCGATTTTATTAAAGAGAGTGTTCTGGAGGTTTTCAATTATCGATAGAGCAGGTTCGACGACTAGGTGTCCAATGTGACTTCCACGATCTAGTCATAATGTATAGGCTGATTTTGGGAGGTTACAGTTACTATACTTTTTTGAAATTTTTGATCCGTTTGATTATGTGAATGTGGATAATCTGTGAATCTGTGTTGGACTCTACTGTTTGATTAAATAATTTACTATTACATACATAAGATACAGATTGACACATACCAATTGTCATTGCTTAATTAATAATTTTTTACTATTACTATTGCTACTGTTACCATTACTATCATTAATAATTTATAGTACTGTGCATTGAGTTGTTAAAGGAGGAAGTGCTACTACCAGTTTATCCGCATTCTACTAGTAGTTCATCTGCAAATCTACTAGCGGTTCATCTGCATATCTACTGGTGGTATATCCATATGAGCTTATGCTTCTACTCTTATGGTGTGTATGGTTGGACGAGTTCTGGGGAAATCTTATTGGTGTGTAGCGGATGGATTAGGTAGGAAGCTGCATTGTCATCCATGTATATACTACTGAATTCTTTGATCTTTACGAAACTGATAAACCATTATGTATGATATATTGTGAATATTGTGATTCTTCTTCATACTCTATACTGCATGCTTGAATTCTATTAATTACTTATTTATATGCCCACTACCTATATGTTCAGACCACACTGAGCTTTATAGCTTACCCCTTAATTTTCCCATCTTTTTAGATAACCCTTGAGGTTAGGGCTTGGACTCAGCATCCAGAGCACTGCCATCGGTTTTAAAAATGTACTTTAAATTTATTTCATAAACTCTATTTAGGGACTATATAATTATTTTATAAAGGACTATGGCATGGGTACGGATTACGGTTTATTTTCTTTGGGATTTTGCTGCTTATATTGATGACTTTAAAATCGAACAACAAATATTTTGTTTAAACATGCATATGGTGTTGTTTTATCCTAAATGAATTAGTTTATTCGAAAAAAGCCTTATTCTTTGGAAGATCTATCTCGTGCCTGGTACTGCATGGTTCCACTCTGTAAGAACGCCGAATCATTCTCTTGAAGCTCATCCTTTTCATCATAAATGATCCACTTGCCCCGAAATGACTCGGCCCAATAGGGAAATCCCAATTCATTTGGCCTTTCGATACAATCAAATAGAAAGCCCCAAGGGCGCCATATCCTAGAAGCCCAAACTATGTGATTGAATAAATCCTCCTCTATCTGTTGCATGTCGAGATAAAACCATGAGTTGAATTTTTACATTCATTTCAAGATTTTCAAATTACTTTAAAATAATTATAAGATTTTATAGCAACATGGAATTTAAATTGAATGAAAGAACAACTAAAAACTGATGCTTTCATAAAACAACTTAAACAAATATGTGTTTTCAAAACTGAATGAACTATTAGGCCATTCTGATGGCCAGTGTAATCTCCACAATTCGTCCATAATGTCTGGGTCAGGTTGAGGAGGTTACATTTTATGGTATTAGAGCTAGGTTTTAAAACTCAAATTATAAAAAGGGTTTTTATCAAGTACCATGCCATAAATATTTTTATGATGTTTTGAAAATAATTTTGAGATTCTAGTTTCGTTCCTAACTAACTAATGTACTTTATAAAATTGTAGATATACGCTAGGCTTTAGATATTCGAAAATTCATTATGAGCACCCGAGGTAGGTAAAATCGAGGTAAACTGTGTCGAGCTGCTCAGATTGAGCTGCCTACAGCTTAGGTTGATACTCCAATACCCAAGACTAATTATAGAGATGACTTATCTACTTCAGGTGGTAGAAGCTATGATAGAGAAGACGATACACCGTCTCAGGCTATGTTGAGAGTGCTTTGAAGGGTTGCTAGAACCAAGTCTGGATCTAGTGGTGGCGGATCAATGACTGAGAGGCTTCAGGCTGATGGACCTGAGTTATTTAAGGGTGTGTTTGGAACAACCTCGACTGTAGCTAAGTATTGGATGGAGGATACAAAAAGAAATGTTGAGGATATAGATTGTATCCTAGAGCAGAAAATGAAAGGTACAATGTCTCTGCTGAGAGATGAGGCTTACCGTTGGTGGCAGTTTGTAGTAAGGGTACTCAGGCAGACAATGTGACTTGGGAATATTTTTAGGAGGCCTTCTAGAAGAGGTACATTGGTACGAGGTATGTTGAGGCTCTGGTTGAGTATAAGGCCGAGTTTCTGAGGTTGAGCTATTATGCTTCGAATATGGTGTCTACTAAGTAGGATATGTGTGTAAAACTCAAGGATGGGCTGAGGTATAATTTAATGGTTCAGGTTGCACTACATCAGGAGAGGGTGTTTAAGATTCTAGTTGAGAAGGCCAAGATTCTAGTTGAGATTCTAGTAGGAGGAATGTTGAGGCTCGTAGAATGAAATTTATTTAGCTGAAACAGGGTGATAAGACAATGGTTGAGTATGAGGTTGAGTTTCTAAGGTTGAGTCATTATGCTTCGGATATGGTGTCTATTGAGCAGGATAAGTGTGTACAGCTCAAGGATGGGCTGAGGTATGATTTAAAGGTTCATGTTGCACCACATCAGGAGAGGGCGTTTGAGATTCTAGTTGAGAAGGCCAAGATTGTAGAGGAGGTTAAGTGTGTGAGGAGAGAGAAACGTCATAAGGACAAAGCTTTGAGTAAGAGGGATTCAGGTTCTATTGACTTATTTTTGTGACATATGAAGTGATCCAGGGAGGGCAAGTCAAATCAAAGTATTGCAGGGAGTGGTGTTGGTAATTCATTTGGATCGTAGCAGATTATGAACTGTGAGCGTTGTGGTAGGCGACATCCGGGTGAGTGTTGGAAGAATTTAGGTGCATTTCTAAGATGTAGGTCTATTGAACATCGAGTGAAAGATTATCCACATCCTTCTAGTTAGATGTAAGCTACGACTCAAACGCATGGTTCTGGTCAATTACCTTCGAAAGGTCAGTGTTAAGGTAGGAATGGTGGTTCTGACGTCTCAATTGGTGCGATGGGTACAGTGGGTCGAGGACAGAGAGTACCAGGTCAAAATCAAACCAGGACTGAGGCTAAATAATTGGCATCGGTTTATGCATCTAGATGTTGAGAGGACCACGACGCGTCTGATATCATTGTAGGTACTTTTATAATCCATTCCATATCGTATTTTACCTTGATAGATATTGGTTCTACTCATTCCTATTTTGCTAGTATGGTTTATGATAACCTGGGAAATGAGGTAGAGGAAATTGTTAGTGATGTTATTTTCAAAAGTTTGTTGGGACAATTTGTGGTTGTAAACAAGATATATAGTAGATGTCCTTTGGAGATTTAGAGTGGGCGTTTCCAATTGATCTAATATACTTACCCTTTGAGGAGTTTGATTTGATTCTGGGAATGGACTAGCTGGTTGAGCACTGTGTAATTCTGGAATGTGCCACTACGAGAGTGACTCTGAAGGCAATTGATGGGAAGGAGATTGTTATGGTGGGGGAACGAAGAGATTATCTGTCTAATGTGATTTCAGCAATGGTAGTGGAGAAACTGGTTCAAAAGGGTTGTGAGACGTATTTGGCTTATGTTCTGGATGCAAGTATGAATAATCCAACTGTGGATGATATCCATACTATAACGGAGCTCTTGAATTTTTTTCCCGAAGAATTATCGGGATTACCTCTTGATAGAGAGGTCGAGTTCGGAATTGAGGTGTTTCCTGGAACTGCACTGGTGTCCATTGCTTCATACCGTATGGTACCTAAAGAAATCAAGGAACTTAAAGTTCAACTTTATGAACTTTTGCACTAAGGGTTCATAAGACCTAATGTGTCTCCATGGAGAGCTCTAGTCTTATTTGTTAAGAAGAAGGACGGAACATTGAGGTTGTGTATTGATTAGGATTAAATTGTTATAATATTGAAATTTACATAGTTTAATTGTAAAAAATCAGTTTTTAAGGGCCGTAAAGGGACTATAATAAATTTGGCCTAGGGATTTTTGGGTTAATTGTGAAAATTTTGCAAGTTTTGTTATAGAGACTAAATTGCATAAATGGTGAATTTTTAAGGTAAAATTGTAAAATGTTAATAAAAGGGCTTATATGCATAAATTTAACTGTTTAAGTTATTTTAAATGATTAATTGAATTAAAATTATTATTTAGATCAAGGAACAAATCAACTGGACAATAATCATGGAAAAAAAAAATTAATTGAGTAATCATCGATGTTGTGTTTGCTACAGATTCGATTTAGGTAAGTTCATATATTGATTAAAGTAATTAGTTGTTGTTTTTTATGATTTAATAACTATCTATACATGTGATTGGGTTTATTTGCTTGATAAATAGTAAAAGGTGAAATGAACTACGTTGTAGTGATATTATAGTTAAAGGTTATGATTAAAAATGGAAAACTATATAGATGAATTCATGTGATAAAGTAATGTATAAATAATTAAATGATGTGGATGTGAAACATGACCCGTATCAACCTTGTGACTGCTTAGGGTACAAATGACATGTCATTAAGGTTATTGCCGTTTCGGATGCTGGTCTTAAATGTCCTACCGATGGCTAAGATCTTGCATTTTTTGCGGATTCTTCACAACTCGCGTGAGCAACATCATGTAGCCTAAGATTCTGACCCATAGCTCGTGTGAGCAGGCCTATTTCATAGCTAGTGTAAGCATTTACCGTCACAACTTCTGTGAGCATAGTTCCCATGTATCCAATGTTAATTCACTATGGTTCATCGGGTGGAAATGGACATATGGAAATTGATGTTTTGAAATAGTCTTATGAAATGGACATTGAAAAGAAAATATGAAATGTTAGTTTGATAAGTGGTGTTTAAGGTGTATATCAAATGTATTTATTTGTGTATGATTCATGAACATGATAATGTTACATGTTTTATATATGAAATCACTAAACTTGTGAGATTGTGATGTGTATAGGCATATAATGAACTCATGATCTTGATTATAAAATTAATTCTACAATGTTTAAGTTTCATTATATACGGCAAGTTGATGTTTAATTTTAGTATGAACTTATTAAGCAATGATTTGCTTACGTATATTATGTTGGTTTTCTTTGTAGATTATCAGAAGTTTTGGTCGACTGGAAGTCAAGTCAGAGCTCACACTATCTGTTCAACGACTTGCTAGATTTTTGTTCATTTTGTGTTAGGTTATAAGTGGCATGTAAATAGGCAATTTGTTTACAAGTGTGTTTGTATAAGTGGGTGTTTGAATTGGTTTGTAATGTGAATTCTTAGTTGAATTATGTTTTAAATGTTTTGGGCAAATATGTTTAGGTCATGTGATACAATTGGCTTATTGATATTTTGATCATTTGATGATGTTTTGTGGTATTGATTGTTGTATGAAAATTGATAACATGAATGGTATAAAATGGCAAGTTTAGGTGTTGTTGTGTTTTGAGACAAGTTATACAAATGTTTTGGATTAATTTGGTTCTTTTAGCTTAAGGCTTGTATCGTAATAATAGTTGAATGTAAACCAATTGGGTTTGGATAGTGAATGGTGTTTAAATGGTAATGGATGTTAACTTGAAATTTGTTTGAATTGAGGTGCCAAATGTGCTATATTGGTTAGGCAACTAGGATGAATGAAAATGTATTGATTTTGGTATGTTTCGATGAGTTTTGTGTAGGTTTGAATGTTGGGAAAAATGTTAGTTGTGACCTAGGAAAATTGGTTTAGGTAACTTGATGAAAAAGTGAAATTTAGGTGCACACGGGCTGATACAAGGTCATGTGCCATACACAGGTGTTTGGCACGGCTGTGTGGTCTATTCAATTTATGTGAAACATGGTTCATACGACCACAGTTTGTTACACGGCCTGTCGACACGGCCGTGTGACACTTTATCACATGGCATCAGATTGTTACATAGTTTGAGGACACGAGCGTGTGGCCTTACACCACACGGCTTCAAGCTGTCACATGGCCCGACCACATGACCGTGTAACCTCTATTTTGCATTTTTTCTATGTTTTTCCTAAATATTTCAAATTAGTCCTTGCTTCATTTTGAATTGTTTTAAGACTTCAGTAAGCTCAATTTAACCCCAATTATGTCTGAATATCATGTTTTTAATTACATGTTTAATGAATAATTTTTATTTAAAGAAAATTTGAACTGTGATAGCTTGTTTCTGTTCTGTTCTGAATGGTAGCATTCTGTAACCCTGATCCGAAGACGGGTAAGGGATGTTACAAGATCGTAATACGGAAAGATAGCTTATATTACTAGACGAACCTAAACATATCTTTAGTCTAACCGAAAATGAGCAAACCGATTGAAAGACTAATATGTTGTCTATCAAATCCAATTAATGAGATGCTTTATCTTGGGCATCGGAGCGGATGACTTACAGAAGATAGATACATAGATGTGATTGCCTGGACTGATAGTAGATCAGACTGGACCCAAGAAGAATAGATCCTAAATCCGTTTATAAATTTACTTACTTGTGACGTTCATAGCGTGACATACCTAAATCTTGAATGGATGAAAAACTTTATATGTGTGACTTATGCATTTTGATGTAAGTAAAAGCCTGAGTTCAAATAGATAAGAAACCAAAAGCTTGTACGTTAGGTGTATGACTTCTGTAGTATGCAACGTCATTCAGAACAACGGAATTTATATCCCGAGACATGGGTAACTGATATTTTTTTATTGGCATTACATGGTTGATGAAAGTTAAACATGGCCACGAGTCATTCGCCTTTGTGATGAATGACTTGATTACTATTCGATAGTAATTAGATTTTCATGAAGAAAGATGCAATGGTTACCATGAGATAAAATAGGACCATATTAGGAGAACGGATACTATCCCAAAGAGATCAAGGATATCCTATGAGTGTAACACACTTATGACAAGGTTATTGGACAAGACTAATCGAGTTGTTTTCGTAATGGTATGTCGTTGGGGAGAGCTCAGTCACGATACTGTAGTGGAATGACTTCATGACTAAATGAGTTTATAATTAATAGGCGAAAAGTTGGAACTTAATTATAAATCATTTGAACCTCAATTGCATATGTCCTATCGGTCCTTCCTCTATCTTATTAAAACCAGAAATGAATTGCATGTTGAATCAAATAAACAGAATTAAATAGAAATTGTGAAAATGGAGAAATAGGAAACATTTGGAAATGATTATGGTTTTCTCCAAAATGAAAAAAGAATGAAAATGACCTGAAAAATGAATTTATGTTTTTCGAATTAAATGAAGTTTAAAAATGGAAATAAATCATTTGGTCATAGTGAACCATTGAATGCAGAAATATTAAATATATTTTCTCATAGATTCTTTTAAGGCAAAGTCGTCATGATTTTAACGAAATTAGAATTGGGTTGAGAAAATTATTCAATTGGAAATATATTTAAGTTTATTTTTGGAAAATAGAAAAATAAATATTAGGTTGGATCAAATTATAAAGTATTGGGCTAAAATCCCGATAAGTACTTATAATTAGATCTGATATGGAAGAGGTCATATTAAAGAGGCCCAAAAGGCCATTATGTAATAAGATGGGACGGTAAACCCTAGTATTATTAACTAGGGTTGCTACCCCCTATACTCCTAATTAGACTAGGAGTTTGTTTTTCTAGTTGAAATAAACTTCTATAATTCAACAAGGGTTCTACCTTCTCTCCCTATAAATAGATGGCACTAGTGGGCTATTTACACAACTTTCAGATATCGTTATCCTGCCTGAAAATAGAGACTTTTATTCTCAAAGAATTAAGTATATTTACTGGAATAACGATTCTGTCAGTTTCTATTTGAGAAGAGATTTTCGTTTTCACATTAAAGAAAAGAAAATTATTTGTAGTTCTATATTTGATTCGATTCGTTCGAGCCCACACTTAAAGCAGTTCGTGGTATGAGAATAGTGAAGAAGATCATTTGAAAGCCAGGAACGATAAGGATTCGTCTATTCAGAAACACAGGTGCGAATTCGGTCTAGGGTTTATTGCTATAAATATTACAAACCAGGTCAATTTTTAAAAATTTTATTTTTTACTGTGCAAAAAAACCATTTTTGAACTGGATTTTTTACCAATACAACCTGGGGTGACGAATCCGTGTATCCGTTCCGAGTCCATGTCTAGTTAATAGGGTTATAAAAACATGAATTGGCTATATGGTATATAAATTGAGATGTAGTTGAAATTTGATATACGACAACATTTCAAAGATCATGCGAAATGAGTTGAAAATGAGCCCTAGGGGCTGATTGAGTATTAACAAACCAATAAGCTCGAGCATGATTGAAACATTGAGATATAATTGAGTATATGTGTATATATGTTGATGATGGTAAATGAATAAGTATATGTGCCTATAGATGACAATATGAATTGCTTAAGTAGTTTGTGAAATGAATGAAAATTGGTAAGTTGGGTGCATACATAGTGAGTTGGTGTGTAAAAACGATATATTCATTTTTATATGGTAATGGAAGTTTTGGCATGAAATTATATGTAAATTGGCTATAATTTGAATTAGAATTGAATGTATGCATTTAATTCAAACTTGTATTATATTTATTTGAATCATGGAAATACCATTAAGCTTTATCGCTTAGTGTACGGTTTGTTTTCTCTGTGCACTGGTATAGGTAAATTCCAAAGTTTCAAAATGTGGTCCAGCATCTAGCCAATGATCATTGACTCGAAAATGTTTGTATAGTCTCATTTTGTTAAATATATGGCATGTACCTAGGTTGAGTCAGTGTTTGGTATAATATGTGATCTTATGAACATTTGAGGCTAGATTTGATATTTTGGAAATGTTCAAATGCTTGGAATTGTGAATTTGAGTTTGTCACAAGGTTAGAAATGTATGAATTGTTGTTAAGCTATGGCTAAATTGAGTTTGAAGATATGTCAATAGTTGTAAATTGTTAGTATCATGAATTTAGCCTAGATGTTGAATAGATGTGGTATTACTGTTTAGAACTAAACCTATTTGAGATGTGTACTAGTTTGAAAATAGGAATGGAAATGAATGTTGGTGTGATTAGGCAATTGCAATTTGATACAATTTTGGACCTTTTGCAAACAGACAATTATGTCATGACGTCAAGCCCTTGCCATCGCGATGAGAGCTAGTGTAACATCCCGAGATAAGGCCAGGAAGTTTTGGTCTTACCAGTGAAGGTTCGCTAATGTTTTGGCAAACTGGGGTTCACCAAATGGAATTCAACAAAGGGTTCGCCAAGAGACAAGCAATAAAGAGTTCACCAAAAATTTGAAAAAATAGTTTGCGCCAAAAGATGTGGTAAAGGGGTTCGCCAGATTCACTAGAAGTTGTGTTCGACAGTCTATTTGGCAAACTAGGGATCACCAGTTAAGTTGCAAACTAGAGGTCCACTAGTCAAATTCAAAGCTAGACAAAAATTAGGAAATAAAGATATTGTGTATCTAGGATACTTTTCGTGCACGTAATCTTCTTCTAAACTAAATAGGGTTTCCTAAGTCAAGTAAGGTATCCTAGGATCACTAAGACACTTAGTGACTATAAATACAACCCTTATTTCATAAAAATTCTCTCATCGATATTCTGTTGTGAAGTCTCTATTCTGAACCAAGTTCGTAGAACTAAGGTAAGGCTCTGTCTTGTTATGGTTGATTTTCCATAAAGCTAGGTTCACTTGCATGTGTGACTTCCGTAAGTTTTGTCTATTTTAGTAATTTGTGTTTATGTATGTTGCGAAATAGCCAGACCATCTACCAACAAGGATAAAGGCAAAGCAAAACTCGTTTAAATTCTCAGCTTTATTGGTGAGTGGTTAATAATTGCCATAAGTATGCTAACCATCATGTTTTTCAATATGAATGCTCAGGGTTCATAATTTGTGTGCGAACCGTTACATTTTCCAAGAACCTTGTTTTTAAACTAAGTTTCAGGAGTAAGCTTTTCTTATAAAACTCTATTTTTTAAAAGTTTTGATACTCTATTTTTAAGATATGTTTCCAAGTTATGTTTTTAAGCTATGTTTTAAAGATATATTTTATGCGTGCTCCTATGCAAGCCTATGTTTTCAAACATGTACTGAAAGTACAATTTTGTAAGTTACGTTTTTGTGCAAGCTCTTTATTCAAGCTCTATGTGATAAGTTTATGTGTGAGCTCCTCTATAAGCTCTTATGTCAGATATATTGGTAGACCAAAGGATTATGAGTACTTACCTATAAGTTCTGTGAATTAGGTGTTGAGGCCTCGGGACATGTGGAGAGATAAGGGAATGTCAAGCTATGCTCCATTCAATGGGACATGTTGGCGTACAGGAGAGTGTTTAACCTATGCTACACTTATGGGACATGTTAAAGACTATTTGATTCATTTTGAGGCGTTATAAGGAGATTCGCATATCCAATAATAAGATAAGACATGTGCGAGAACAAAAATTTATGTTTCTTAGCCATTCTAATAAGATAAGTATGTGAGCAGGTTTCATCTTATATAAGATCTGTTTTCGAATAAGAACACGCTAAGTTTTAAGTATGATTTTCAACAAGCTCATTTGAAACTGTTTTACAAACTTATATGTTTTCTAACAAGTAGGATTTGCGAACTGGGCTTGCATCTTCACTGTGAACCTAGTATGCAATACGATTTTCTTCAAACTAAGTCTTCACTCTATTTCAAACTCCGTATTTCAAGCATACGTTATTGATTATTGATTAATCACTGAGTTCGCAATGAACTCACCCACTCCTCTCTTACTTCACAGCAAGGTAGGTTGCGGATGACATGGCAGGGTAGATGACTTGACGAGGCACATCCCTAAACAAATATCGACAAATCTGGGAAAAGGGTGATGGGATTATTTATGTGGGCTTGGTTTATCTTTAATGCTACTATTTCTATTAAGACAATTTCCTTAAGTTTACCTTGTTTTGATTTACTATCACTTTTCTTTTTTGCGAACTATGCACTATGATAATTGCTTGATAACCTATTTTCTCTTGAGATGAATAAAATCCAAAGTTTTCATTATTTTTCCTTGCATGCGTGCCATGTTGTATTACTTAAAATAGTTGAAGTATGTTTTACTTCCATATGCAAGTTAGTTTTATTATGGAATATTGTACATGCGACCCTTGTATGTTTGCGACCCCAACTTGCATGCGAACCTTAGTGACGTTAAACTTTCTACCTAGCGAACCCTATCATATTGTGAGAACCTTTGCATGAGTAAACCTTTTGTTGCGAAGCCCATTTGCATACGAACCCATGATGTTTTGTTTAAGTGCAAACTTAGGAGTTATGAACCGCTGTTATTTTGCAAACTTGTGTTTTCATGTGCGAACTCATGCTTTATGTTGCATTGCAAATTCATATGTTATTTTATTTGAGAACCTATGTGTTGTGTGAACCTTAATACTTATTTCTAAGTAGTTATTAATGTTTAAGTGTGCTGAACTACGCTATTTATTTCTTTCATGCGAACCGTTAAATTTTATTATTTAGACGACATGCGAACCTTACCTCTATTTGTTTGGTAAGCTCGCATGTTTTACACTCTATGTATGGTATTATTTTGCAACGTTGTTGTAACTTAGCACTTTATATGTCGCATATTCGTGTTGTGTTGGAGGTTAAGTTGGAAGTTAACAGAGAGTCACTTCGGTGACTAATGTAGCTCGCCAGATTTAGGTCGAACCTACTTGGTCGAGTTTAGAGTGTTACACCTAGTCAGTTTGTTAGGTCATGACGAGGAACCCTTGAAGTCACAACGTCAACTAAATATTTTTTCAAACTTTACAATTTAGTCCTAATTCAACCTTGGGTTAGCAAAAGAGCTTTCGTAACCTTGTTTAAGACCTAGAGATGATTATACATTGTATCATATGCATGTTTTACTCATATTTAAATGTTTAATGGTATATTTTGAATATAATTGATCGTAGTTGCTTCGACAACGAATGTTGCATCTTGTAGCTCAGACCCGACGATCGGGTTGGGTATGGGGTGTTACAAGCAAATTAAGCTTATACACTTTCTCTCTCTGGAACTCCTTAAGCTCTCAAAAATGGCAACTTAAGAGAACTTCTCCCAAACCATACTCTAACTTGATTCTCAACTAACTAGTTCAATTCTAAACTTAAATATAATAAGAATCTAGCTAAAAAAAATCAAGAAATCCTTGGATCAAAGCTTTCTCATTCTAGCTTAAAAATGCTTGGAAAAGGTGGAAAATGCAAGAAAAATTGAAAAAAAAAATCAAGCTTAAAAAATCATGATTAAAAGGTTAAGAATCATATTACATTGTTGTAGAAACAATATTAGATCAAAGAAATCAAGAACTCAAATCCCTCTTCTTGCTTCCCATATCAAATGTTAAACACAAGTAAAAGGAAAAATTCAAATATTGAGATTTAATTCTCAAATCTAGTTTCATGAAAGAAATTTAATGAAGAACAAGATTAACAATCTGATTCTTTTGAGAGGAAATCATAAGTTTGATGAAAAAGATGAGAGAAAATGGTGATATTTTCTTTGTAGAAATTGAAATGGGATCACCAAAATAACCAACAATAATCGTTTCATCCATACAACTCTTACTTATGGTTTATTTGCTAAGTTAGGCTTGGGAAATAACAATTTAAGGATCGTTTTTATCGTAAATGTTATTTTCTAGTTTTCACACGTCTTCTTCTTCTGTATCAATGATGCTTGAATATCTAATTGAACCCTAATTCAATATTTGTTGAGTTATTCACCATCTAATGTTGAACATATATTCATTGAGGAGAGTAATTGTATGTATTTACTCGTGTAATTACTTTAATTCACACTCTTAAGAATTAGGGAGAATCCCTAAAAATTAGAGAGCATAACCGAGATACTCTAATTATATTTGAATTAGGGACTCATTAATTACAGTAGCTTCCCAAGCATGTCACGCATAGATAATTGCAAACAATTACACTTAAATCTAATTATTAAGTAACTTTCTAAAAGCATTTTAAAATGGGGTTATTATTCTATTCATTATGGATGGAGTTAACTAGTTTAATAAATAATACCTGTTTGTTTTAATTATTTTTATATTTTTTATATTTCCTATGACATGGCAACATTTTACCTTGCTTGTGGAGTTTTTTTAACTTCATTCTTAGTACATTGGATAATTTTCCTTTAAAAAAATAAAAAATATGAAATTAACAAAATCATTTCATCCAAAACCCAACATGTTTCCTTAAATTTTTTACCTGATTTGACAAAACCAAAATTTCTTAACTTTTTGGCATTGCGCTTTAGATCAAAAGCCATGTGAACAACAACACTATGCAGAGCCTTAATTTACATGTACTTAAAAAGCGATGAAATCAATCAAATATTTGAATTAAATATTTTCTTTTTCTCCCTCAAAAATTTAAGTTAAAAAATTTGTACTAGCGTACTAGGACATTTAAGAGAGAATTTCTAGCTGGTAGCCACCAAGTAAATATGCAAGGAGCGCCAAGACATGTAACCAGTGGCATAAATGGACATTAGGGATAAAAGTTTCTAAAATGATATCAAGGCTAGGCAAATATGAGTGAGAAGGAGAAGAGTTATGGTCCAACTTATGGGCGGCGGTCTGGTTTATGCAATGTCAGCACGATCGAGCATGTCTACCAAAGTCATCCTTCTGGGGAACCTAGGTGGCAACCTCAGATTCATGGCATCTTCAATCTGAATTGGGAGATGCGTTGCAACGATTACAATCCCACCCTTCTTTCTATGCTCTGCAATAATATATTCTAACAACCTCACCCCTTCGTCATCTAATGCAACAGAAGGCTCGTCTAATAACCAAATCGGCCTATCGATGGCAAGCAACCTAGCGAGCTGAAGCCTCTTTCGTTGTCCCATTGAAAGCATTCTTGCCTTATCTTTTGCCAGTCTTCCTAGGCCCATGAGCTCCAGGGCTGGCAAGGACTTACCATGCTTACCTTCAAGAACCTCAAACCATTGAACATTGTCAAGGACCGTGAACTTTTCTTTCACTGCATCCTTGAGGGAAAGCCAATTTAGTTGAAGCTTGTATTGGTGGAAGATTC
>CM025150.1:13036980-13049912 GCA_013467495.1 Gossypium gossypioides
ATGGAAAGCTTAGTCCCACATTGGTTAGATATCAAGTGTGGAATATGTTTATATATATGAACCAACTTGACAGTTATTGAATGACGAAACTAATGCTCTTCCTCCTATGCAGGGGGGATGCAAATCCAAAGGCGCACCCACACAACGTGGGCAACCCGAAATGTCCGGACTAGTCAAGCCCTTTTAGGCTTGGGAATATTTTAACCCAATACGTAAATTTATTTTTCCTCAGCAGAGCTTATCTCTTCAAATTTTATTTGGAATTAAAAGGAAAAATATTAAATTGAAGTTAATGCTCGTTTAATTCAAACGTTAATTTGAATTTTTTAATGGTTCATTAATTCACGGACATTAATGGCTCCATTAGTCAAAATTTCCAAAAGTTCTTTCATTTTGAATTTTATTTAAAACCAAATAATCTATAGGAAATGATATACACAAAAATTTCCTCTAATTTTCTTGCAAAAAAAAATCGAGATCTTTTCCCTGCATATTTCGAACCTGTTTTCGATGAGAGAAGAAAACAATGCTACAGTTCGTTGATCATTGTAACCGTGCTACTGTCGCGCTCATCTCGTTGTTGTATCCTGAGAGATAGTTGACCAACATTTCTCCAGCACCAAAGGAGCGGCCGAATCTATCTTAAGGAAACTGTGAAAACATGCCTTAACTACCAGTCGGATTTCTGCCTACCTACAAGTACAAAATTTTGATCTAGTTTTATTTCCAATTTCTGTTTTTTTTTAGATTTATATATATATCTATATTATTCTAGTTCGATCTTGTGAATTAAATCAACATTTTACATTGTTGTTTATTTCACTAACGTATCTACAACAATCTTAAGACATATTTTTACCACTTTTTAATCCGAGATGAACAGGACACTGAGGTGAAATTGTATTCTGTTTGTAAACATAAATCGATTGAACAATTCTGTTTCAGGATTTTATTCCTGTCGTTCAACAGAATTTGTTCAATTTTTTTGTTTCCAAACAGAAATCAATTGAATAATTCTGTTTCAGGATTTTATTCTTGTCGTTCAACAGGATTTATTCGATTT
Source organism: Gossypium gossypioides (assembly GCA_013467495.1). NCBI lineage: Eukaryota > Viridiplantae > Streptophyta > Magnoliopsida > Malvales > Malvaceae > Gossypium > Gossypium gossypioides. The sequence goes on from CM025150.1 coordinate 13,038,044, forward strand.
TCTGTTTCCAAACAGAAATCAATTGAACAATTTTGTTTCAAGAATTTATGCCTGTCGTTCAACAAGATTTGTTTGATTTTCTGTTTCCAAACAGATATCGATTGAACAATTCTGTTTCAGGATTCTATTCCTGCCGTTCAACAGAATTTATTCGATTTTTATTGTCAATAGTAATCATTTGAGAGTCACAATTCTGTTATTAGAAATTGGTTATTGATTTTGTTTCAGAATTTTTAGTTCCTAACTAAATTCTGTAGTTTAACAGAATTGAAGGGTAATATAAACTGGAAATTAAATTTTCTGGTTATTATTATTACTAATTTCAGTTATGTTTCTAAAATCCTAATAGAAAATGGAAACTCCCACCAATTCATCTAATTCACGATCTGGAGCGTTGGTTCCAACTTAGGCTTCAAATCAAAATTCAATGTTACCGGTGGTTATAAGCCACAATGAGAAGCCTACAAAATTCTCTGGATAGAATTTCAAGACATGGCAACAGAAGATGTTGTTCTATTTGACCATGTTAAAATAGGCTAAACTTTTTAAGGATGCCTCTCCTATTGTTAAAAAGGGTGAGGTAGATGATATTACTACTTTCACTGCTATTGAAGCTTGGGAGCATTTTGATTTCCTATGCCAAAATTACTTCCTGAATGGGCTTTCGGAGGCACTGTACAATGTATACAATGTCAAGAAGATAGCTAAGGAATTATGGATGTCATTGGACCATAAATACAAAATCGAAGATTTTGGAGCTAAAAATTTTTTAGTTGCCAAATTCTTGAATTTTGTAATGGTTTATTCTAAACTAGTTGTGAATCAAGTGTAGGAACTTTAGCTGATTATTCATAGAATTCTTGCTGAAGGGATGGGATGGTTATAAGTGAATCTTTCCAGGTGGCAGTCATTATTGAGAAGCTACCCCCTACTTGGAATGACTTCAAGAATTACCTAAAGCACAAAAGAATGGTGCTAAGGCACAAAAGACCTCAACAAAGCACAAAAGACCTGATTGTCAAACTTCAGTTTGAAAAAGACAATAGAGGTACTGGCAAAAACCTCAACAAAGCAACAAATGTTAATGGTGCTAAGGCAAATGTGGTAGAAGTCAAGAAGGGAAAACAACCTCAGAATGGGTTTAAACTAGGACCAAAATGTGGCATTTCCAAAAAGAAAAAATTTCAAGGGAAATGCTTCAATTGCAACAAGATGGGGCACATGTCATCTGACTGTAGGCTTCTAAAGAAATTCAGAGCCAACGAGGCCAATGCTGTGGAAGAAATTCCCAATGAAGTGTCTGATATGGACTTATGTTCTGTGATTTCTGAAGTCAACATGGTTGACTCAAATCCAAGAGAATGGTGGCTTGATACCGGTGCCACACGTCATATCTACTACGACAAAGACTCTTTTTCTGAGTTGGTGCCTTGTGACAAAGGGGAGAAGCTCTATATGGGCAATGTCGCAACTTCCAAGATCAAGGGGAAGGGTACTGTGGTCTTGAAGATGACTTCCGGCAAAGAACTTAAGATTCAAAATGTGTTGTATGTGTCTGAAATACGCAAGAACCTTGTTTCTGGAACACTTCTAAGTGTACACAGCTTTAGGATGATGTTTGAATCCTAGAAGCTAATTTTGTCTAAAAGGGGAATGTTTGTGGGAAAGAGATATGTATTAAATGACACGTGGAAACTTAATGCAATCTCTGTAAAAGCAGAGGCAATGAATAAGAATGTCGCTTCTTCTTCTGTTTATTGCTTGAGTCATTTAATTTATGGCATGGTAGGCTCGAACGTGTTAATTATGATGCTTTACGTAGATTAATTAATTTAGAGCACATTCCTTCATTTCACATTAATTATAAGCACAAATGTGAAACTTGTGTTGAGGAAAAATTAACAAGGTATTCATTTCAAACTGTTGAAAGAAGTACAAAATCACTTGATCTAATACATAGCGATGTTTATGACTTAAAGTTTGTTCAAACTAGAGGAGTGAATAAATATTTTATTAACTTCATTGATGATAGCACAAAATATTGTTACGTATATTTGCTTAAGAGCAAAGACGAAGCTATAAAGAAATTTATTCTCTATAAATAGGAAGTTGAAACCCAATTTAATAAAAAGATTAACATTGTGAGAAGTGATCGTGGTGGTGAATATGTTGAACCATTTAGTGAATACTGTGTACAACATGGTATTATTCATGAAGTGACACCACCATACTAGTACGATCTGGGTTACCACATAACATATGGGAGAAAGCTATTCTATCAGCTAATTACCTTTTAAATAAGGTAGAAAACCTTCCTACAACTACTTGAAAGTGTGGGGGTGTCTTGCGAACGTAATGGCTCTATTACCAAAGCAAATGAAAATAGGTATAAAAATGGCGAATTGTATTTTCATTGGCTAGGCAGATCATAGCAATGCATATCGGTTTCTTTTGCATGAATCAAAGAATCCTGACATTCACAAGAATACTATATTGGAATCAAAGAGCGTTTCATTCTTTGAAAATATTTTCCCTTGTAAAACTAGGAAAGCTTATTTAAGTTCAATGAAATGAACTTCAAAAACTATAGATGAAAATAGTCAAGACGTTCAACAAGAGGTTGAAACTGAGATAGAGGCAAGAAGGAGTAAACGAGAAAGAGTGGAAAAATATTTTGGATCAGATTTTCTAAACGTTATGCTAGAGGTCGAACCTCAAACATATAATGATGCTATACGATCATCTGAAAGCACTTTATGGAAAAATGCTATTAAAAGATAAATTAACCCCATTATGCAAAACCATATGTGGGAATTAGTGGATCTTCCTCCGGGAATTAAACCATTAAATTTTAAGTGGATTTTCAAATGAAAAATAAAAGCAGATGGAACAATTGATAAGTACAGGTCAAATTTGTTATAAAAGGTTATAGACAAAAGGAAGGCCTTGACTACTTTAATACGTTTTCTTCAGTATCCACGATAACTTCTATAAGGATGATACTTGCAATTGCTTTCTTTCGAAATCTAGAAGTACATCAAATGGATGTTAAAACAACATTCCTAAATGGAGATATTGATGAAGAGATTTATAGGGAACAACCTGAGGGTCATGTAGTTCTAGGACAATAAAGGAAACTTTGTAAATTGGTGAAGACTTTGTATAGACTTAAGCAAGAACCAAAGCAATGGCATGAAAAGTTTGATAATGTCATGATGACAAATGACTTTAAGATTAATGAATGTGACAAATGTGTGTATGTCAAAACTACCGACATTGGATATATAATCCTATACTTATATGTTAATGACGTACTCATTGTTGGAAGTAACAATGAGATGGTAAAACGTACCAAAGACATGTTAAATTCAAGATTAGACATGAAAGATATGAGACTAGCTGATGTGATTTTGGGCATCCAAATCAAGAGGTCATCTGAAAGTCTCATATTAACTCAGTCACACTATGTGGACAAGATTCTTAAGAAATTTAGCAAGGATGATTCTGGTATGGCCAGAACTCCAACAGATAAGAGCCAACATCTATCCAAAAATAAAGGTGAAAGTGTTGACCAAGTGGAATATGCAAGGGTCATAGGCAGTCTAATGTTCCTTATGAGTAGTACTAGACTATATATTACTTTCACTGTGAGCAGTTTAAGCAGAGTCACAAGCAATCCAGGGGAAAACCACTGGAAAGCAATTGTGGTGGTACTGAGATATCTCAGATATACTCGGGACTACGAACTGTATTATTCCAGAGATCCTGCTGTTTTATAAGGATTCTCTGACACCAGTTGGATATCTGATATTCAAGATACCAAAGAAACAAGTGGATATGTTTTTGCATTGGGAGGATGGACTATGTCATGGAAATTTGAGGCATATTCTCAATTAGTAAAGGTGGAGATTTGAATCATAAAATTATGGTTTTATATTCTACCCCATGTTACATTTACAACGGTATAGCATATGCTCAAAATGGTTGAATGATGAACGGGAAATTGATGCTCAAAATAAGCCAGTTATGAATTATGTTGAGGAAAATGGAAAGCTTAATCCCACATTGGTTAGAGATCAAGTGTGGAATATGTTTATATATATGAACCAACTTGGTGGTTATTAAATAACTAAACTAATGTTCTCCCTCATGCGTAGGAGAGGGATGCAACTGGTCGGGCCCTTCTAGGCCTACAAATATTTTAGCCCAATACGTAATTTTATTTTTACTCAGTAAAGCTTATCACTTCAAATTTTGTTTGGAATTAAAAGGACAAATATTAAGTTGAAGTTAATGGCTCCTTTAATTTGGACGTTAATTTGGGTTTTTTAACGGTTCATTAATTCACAGACATTAATGGCTCCATTAGTCAAAATTTCCAAAAGTTCTTTCATTTTAAATTTTATTTAAAACCAAATAATCTGCAAGAAATGATATACACAAAATTTTCCTCTATTTTTACTGCAAAAATAAAATAAAATCAAGATCTTTACTTGCATATTTCGAACATGTTTTTGGTGATAGAAGAAATCAACACTACAGTTTGTTAATCATTATAGCTGTGCTTCTATCTTGCTCATCTCGTTGTTGTATCCTAGGAGACAGTTGACCAACGTTTCTCCAGCACCAAAGGAGCGGCCGACTCTGGCTTAAGGAAACTGTGAAAATAGGCCTCAACTACCAGTCGGATTTTTGCCTACCTATGAGTACAAAATTTTGATCAAGTTTTATTTCCAATTTCTTTTTTTTTTCTAGATTTTTATATATATCTATATTGTTCTGGTTTGATCTTGTGATTTAAAATAATATTTTACATTACTGTTTATTTCACTAATGTATCTACAACAATCTTAAGACAAATTTTTACTACTTTCTAATCTGAGACGAACAGGACACCGACATGAAATTGTATTCTGTTTATAAAGAGAAATCGATTGAACAATTCTGTTTCAGGATTTTATTCCTATCGTTCAACAAGATTTGTTCGATTTTCTGTTTCTAAACAAAAATCAATTGAATAATTCTGTTTCAGGATTTTATTCTTGCCGTTCAACAAGATTTGTTTGATTTTTTGTTTCCAAATAGAAACAAATTAAACAATTCTGTTTCAAGATTTTATTCTTGCCATTCAACAAGATTTCTTCAAATTTCTATTTCCAAACAGAAATCAATTGAACAATTTTGTTTCGGGATTCTATTCTTGTCGTTCAACTGAATTTATTCTTTTTCTGTGGTTAACAATAATCGTTTGAGAGTAACAATTCTGTTACCAGAAATTGGTTATTGATTTTGTTTCAGAATTTTTAGTTCTTAACTAATTTCTGCCATTTAACAGAATCGAATGGTAGTATAAACTGGAAATTAAATTTTATGTTTATTATTATTACTAATTCTTGTTCTGTTTTTAAAGTCTTAACAGAAAATGGAAACTCGCACAAATTCACCCAATTCACGATCTGAAGCGTTGGTTCCAAATTAGGCTTCGAATCAAAATTCAATGTTGCCGGTGGTTGTAAGCCACAATGAGAAGCCTGGGAAATTCTCTGGATAGAATTTGAAGACATGGCAATAGATGATGTTGTTCTATTTGACCATGTTGAACTGGGCTAAATTTTTTAAGGATGACCCTCCTAGTGTTAAACAGGGTGAGGTAGATGATATTATCGTCTTCACTGCTGTTGAAGCTTGTAAGCATTCTAATTTCTTGTGCCGGAATTATGTCCTAAATAGGTTGTTGGATACACTGTACGAAGTATACAGTGTCCCTTGTTTTATAGTTTTATCTAGAATTTTGTAAATTGTTTAGTTTAGTCCTTGTATAATCCTTGAATTGTTTGTAGAGATGTGATTCACTCGATTGAGTCTCTAATACTATGAACATGCTAGAATATGTGAGTTGATGATTGAATTGCCACTGTATAGTGATGATATATGAATGTTACATGTCTACTGTCACTATTTTTCTGATGAACTGATACTGTTATTCTTACCACTGTATTACTAATTGCATGTTCAGCATGCCTACTATTACTGTTGAACCGAATACATGTTAAGCATGTCTACTGCTACTATTGAGATAATACATGTTAAGCATGTTTACTAGTTTTACATGATACTGCTACAAGCATGTCATACTGCATTACATGGGATGAGACGATTGAAAGGAGGAAGTACTGATAGTTTAATAATCTGCAACACTTCTGGTTCATCCACAAATTACTGGCAGCTTGTCTGCAAACTTTTTAAACAAAATATACTGGTGGTTCAACCATAATTTTTATTATTGGCAGTTTATATGTACATATTGGTGGTTCATCCACAAACTGGAGTGTTATTTGTTGGAAGAGTTCAGGGAACTCTTAGTGAGGAGTGTAGCGAAGTATAGGTAGGAACTTTCCCGTTATTTATGCATTGCATGGACATTCATAAGCATGATTGAATAAACAGTCGGATTAGGTTATGCTACACATTTGCAATTGTTATAAGAACCATATTTTGTATGCTTTATTTATTGTTTTGCATTGGTTTACTTGTGATCAAACTCATACTGAGCTTTTTAAGCTCACTCTTCTTTATTTTCCATCTTTATAAATAACCTTCCATGTTAGGACGCAGACTCAGCATCAGGAAGGTCTCGACTCAAAATTTTTTTATTATTAAAGTATCTTAAATTTATTATCCGTATTTTCTATTATTCAGAGGTTGTATTATTTTATTTTTAAATTGTGGCATGAGACTTAGGTTTTGGGTTTATATCACATGCATTACATTTAATTTGATTTTAGGATGTTGAAATACGAATTATAATTATTTATGCATTAAATATGGTTTTCATTAAAACCACGTTAGATATCACTTTTTTGCTACATGACTATGTAAAAGAGGGTTGAAATATACATATATACATATAAATCTAGGATCCAAATTTTACTACCAATCATTAAGATCAACCGACTTTTGAAATTAAAATGTAATTTTTTTTAAACATGTCAAGTTTTCTCCAAAAATTAAAGCAAATGTTTTAATCAACTGTTTTTAAACTCCGATAGTTCTTCTAGGCCGTTTCGGTGACCAATGTAATCTTTCAAATTTGGGCTTCACATCTAGGTCGGGTTGGGGAGGCTACACTTGGTGGTATCAGAGTCGAGGTTTTCAAAACTTGAACTGTTGATTTTTGAATGAGTCTGCATGAAAGTCATAGAAAGAGGTATTTTGGGAAAAGTCATGCCACTGAATTTTGAAAAATAATTTTTTGTAAGAAATTAAATCTGAGACTCCGATGTCAGTCCTACTTTAGTTGTTATTACTCTTGAAACTTTAGATAAACTACAATCATTAGACTGTAAATACTTAGGAAATATTTAATGCTTGCACTTTTTATTTGAAAACTATAGATATACTTTCGAATTTAAACTTTCGAGAATACAATATGAACACTCAAGGTAGACTTGGTACGGATAGGCCACGTAGGGCAGCACCTATTGAATTGCTCACTATTCAGGGAGAAAACTCAATCCTTGAAGCGAAACACGTGGAGCATTCTACCGCTAATGGTGGTGGAGGTTACGAGAATAGAAACGATACAGTGTTCTAAGCGATGCAGAGGGTTTTGCAGAGGGTTGCTGGAACCCAAACTGGATCGGGGAGCCGTGGATTTATTACGGAAAGGCTCCGAACAAATGGGGAGACGGTATTTAAAGGTGTTGTTGGAATGAATCCTACTATGGCAGAGTACTGAATGGATTTGATGGAAAGGATTCTGGAGGATCTAGATTGTACTCTAGAACAAAAGCTAAAGGGTATTGTGTCCTTGCTAAGGGAAGAGGCCTATCATTAGTGGTAGTCTATTGTAAGGGGTATGCAGGCTGAACGTCTAACCTGGGAATATTTTCAGTAAGCCTTCTAAAAGAAGTATGTGGGCACTAGGTATTTGAATAAATCACGTAGGTATCGATACTGAATCAAATATGCTGATATTTCTCTCAAATGGTATCGATATTGCTTGGAAAATCGATACCAAAACAACATTCTGTTTCTCGTTTAAAATCAAAATCTCAAAAATTATCGGTACCTTTAATAAAGTATTGATCATTTTACCCTAAGTATCGATACTCGAGAAATGTAATCGATACCAAAATGAGCTATTGTTTTCCTATAAATTCGAATTAGCTCAGAAGTATAGATACTTATGCCTGATTATTGATACCTCTGTACTCAGTAACAAAAATTATACTAAAATAGGGCAATTAACACAATTAAGCACATTACATACCAACAACTTCATAAAACCTTAAAAATCATCAATAAAATGTTCATATTTGCAGTTTAATGAACCGTCAACAAAATAAATTGTGTAAACCAACAAACCGATGGCATACATCTATAATTTCTATGAGTAATGAAATCATGCAAACATCTAAAAATATCATGGCAATAATCAACCACAAGTCTAGCACATTGCCTTATTCCCACAGTTCAAATAACAATAATAATATCACCTACACAATAACTAAAGCCTAACTTAGACTACTTCCTTGGTATCCTCACACCGCTCACACCTCAAACGCTAAATATTTTCAATGGTTAGAAAGAGTGGGTGAGCTTAAACAAGCTCGGTAAAATTTGGAGTAACCACAAAGTATACACAATATCAAGGGTTAAATAAGAGCATGCTACAACACATTCACAACCATATGTTAACCAAGTCACAATAACATATTCAAGCATCATTAAATCATAAAACTAGTATATACTCTAACGTATAACTACACTCAACCCATGTACAAAGAATTCATTTTACAATAATTCATCAAGACTAAAAACGTATACATGTTTTAATAACTCACAAGTCTAGCTTATATATATTCATATGCATTCACAAGTTAAACGAAAACGACCCAAACCAAAATTACATATGCAATTTACTATGAGAACATAATAACATTTTCATGAAACTTAAATTGACTCATTTAGCATATTATTTACACGTTTATGGATCCATCTCACATCGTATTTTCACAATAAATAAAATCACATTTAAATGATAATTTGTCACTTGAAGCTATGAAACATAAAAGTGGGCTCTTTCACCACAAATCGGATACTCAAATCTCTAACACACCAAATGACTCGTACAGTTGAACATATCCCAAAAGCATAGCATTCATCTAACACTCTCCAACACATCAACATATCTTGATGAATGGAGCTTGACTAACATTCCCTTATCTCTCCAAAATGTCCCGGGGCCTCAATGCCCAAATCACAAAACACAAAGGTGAGTACTTTCAATCCTATGGCATGCCAACTATATCCAACAATTTCAAGAGATTACAAGGCCAAAATATCCACAATTGTACAATTTTAATTACCAATTTAATACACATTATCTCTATTCATATTCATCAATTTACATCACAAACTTGTACATAATGCATGCTTATCGAATTCACATTTAATTCCAATTTAAGTGCCACAATAATGCTCATTGAGCCATCACATATCTGACCACATATGTCTGCATTGAAATCAGTACATCATGTATCACATACAAGTATTCTCACATATTACCTGCCATAATAATATCACATTCCACAATTTAACACATATGTACTTACCGAAATTTCGCTCACTTCTGCTGCATATTTTCATTATTAGCATATCATTATCACTGTCATTTGGCTTGTATATCATGCCCACAACACAAAAAAATTCACAATAGTCATCACACATGTCTCATATCACAATATTGAATCATAATAATCAACCACAATTATTCACATAATCATATAATTTGCCAAAATAAAACAACGAAAATAGAAAACTTACACTTAGAACTTAGGATAGGGGTTTAGGCTAACCCTAAGCTCCCAATTAAAACTATAAATCATGTCTACTAGCAGCGATTCCATACACTTACCGTCACGATTTTCCCTAGTCACCGAAAGCTCAAATTAACTTTTCCTTACCTTTTGCCTTCCTCGTCGAGGGTCCTAACAACTCCGAAGCTTCACACATGATAACGACACAATATACATAATCAATTAGTAGCCAAAGACTCACCTAAACCAACTAAAAACACAAGCCTAAGCTATATTCTTCATGAAACTAAAATTTCGACTAACAAACTTGAAACTCAAAATCTTAATCCTTAGTCATTCTCATTTCCTATAATTGATTCCAATAATCTAATTATACATCTACGAACAATTCCTAACCTTCAAACTACTCAAAACTATACAAATTCATGGATCCAAAATTTCAACATATAATGGCAATTTTCACGAAAATTCATTAAAACAATGGAATTCTTTAACGAAAATTTAAAGAATGTTTAGAAACCTTCAAATCACATCAAAACTAGTGGGAAAACACTTTGAAACCTTGTTTTTATTCAAAATCTTGAAATCCACCATTAACGAGCCAGTTTTTGGCTTTTATTTAAAATATTCAATTTAATGTGTAAAAATTCTATCTAAAAGACTAGATAACATCAAAAACTAATATGGAAATGAATCGTTACCTTAGTTGAAGGAGAATAGAGCGTTTGATCGAAAATTCAAAAAACCCAAAAGTTAAGCAATAGAGAAATCTATGGTGTTTTTTATGGTTTTTATGGAATTCTATAGAGATATAATGTTATGAGGATGAAAGAAACCAATGGAATTAAGGTTTGAAAAATAGAATTCAATGGGGAGAGCTTGGGGAAGCAAGGGACGATAAACACAAAGGATGGGAGCAACTACCGTGGGTTTGTAAAGATCAAAGAGGAAAAATATGGTATTTTAAAACTTTGGTTTAACTGCTTAATAAACACACATAGTTTAACCCCTTTTACAAATTAGTCCATAATTCAAAATTGAAATTCTTTTCAGTATCCTTTTCAAAAATGATTTGATTTTTAAAAAGCCATAAATGAAAACATTTTCGATTTCTCATGCTACGAAATTTTGAGCACATATGAGCTAAAATTCTCATTTTACCCTCAAAACTCCTAGACCTAAATTTGAGGTATGACAGATTGTGTGTATAATTAGGGTTACACGATCTCCCATATGGGTGTGCCACATAGGCGTGTGGACCACACAACTGGACCACACGGCCATGTATCTCTAAAAACCATAGGCTAGTTCGTGAACCAAATGGCCACAGCTTTTCCACACGACCATGTCTCTCTTATAGGGTAATTTTTACATTTTCCACAGAGCCATAGTCTATTATACGACCTGGCCACACGGCCATGTAACCCTTCCACACGACCTATAACCTCTCATACGGCCTGGCCACATGACCGTGTGACTCTTGTTTTACAATTTTACTCAGAATTTTGTGAATTGTTTAGTTTAGTCCGTGTATAATCCACAAATTGTTTTTAGAGATTTTATTCACTCGATTGAGTCCCTAGTACTATGAACATGCTAGAATCTATGAGTTGATGATTGAATTGCTATTGTATAATGATGATATGTGAATGTTACATGTTTACTATCACTATTTTTTTGATGAACTAATATTGTTATTCTTACCATTGTATTGTTGATTGCATGCTCAACATGCCTACTATTACTATTGAACAAAATACAAGTTAAGCATGTCTACTGCTATTGTTGAGCTGAATACATGTAAAGCATGTCTATTGTTCTTACATTATACTGTTACAAGCATATACTGCATTGCATAGAGTGGGATGATTGAAAGGAGGAAGTACTGACAACTTAATAATCTACAACACTTGTGGTTCATCTAAAAATGACTAGTAACTTGTCTGTAAACTTTTTAAACTGAAAATACTAGTGGTTCAACCATAATTTTTACTACTTGTAGTTTATCTTCACATACCGGTGGTTCATCCACAAACTTGAGTGTTATT